>NW_023611781.1:0-118660 GCF_013339725.1 Rhipicephalus microplus
GTTAGTGCGGTAGCAAAAGTGGAACTGCTGTGTGACGAGAATTGAGACTGCCGGTACTTTCTTTCAAATCCCCTACACATACCAAGTAGGCGCAACAAAGGTGTTCTACAATTTGCAAGTGACATTATCTAAAGAGTATGTGACCAGAAAAAAGAAACAAACCGCAATCTACACGCAGATCAACACCAAGCTTGCTAACGCAGTGGCTTTATGCTAAACAGATACGACCATAAGTACTTCAAAAAAATTTTATCAAGTTGAAATGGGAAAAAAGACCCTTTTTGTCGCTCGAAGAAATATATTGTTAAAAACTCGCAGTGTTTTTTCACCACTTCACTTTTGTGAACGTGCAGCTACAGATCCTGAGAAATTAATTTGATTCTGCTTGCACCGAAACCTTACATACTCAATTATGCTCGGAGGAGGAGGAGGATCTACCTTGAATCGCAATTTAGCTTTATCTTATAAACGATGCTCAATGGTTCTTTTGTATTGTCAGGAATTTGTCTTTTATATTTCAGAGCTCGCAAATATATTTCCTTAGCCAAATTGTGGAGGCGTATACATGGTCAGCCGACGATAACAGGTCCTTACTTTCCTTCCTGGACCTCACAGTTCCGCCAGAAAGAATCAAGGTACATAAAGCGCATATGTTTTCTCTCTGTGGCTGAAATGAAGAATACAGAATACTGGAATGTGTCAGAACAATCTAGGGTAGAAACAAAGCGCAATATGTTGTGACAGAAGTCTCGTGCGAGCACCAGGGCGGGAAGAGACTCTGAAAGTTCGAAAACTGTGACAATGAGGGAATTGGCGGAGGAGGCTTTAGTTGACGGCAATTCCAAAATGATTACCCTTTTGCGGTCGACAAGTTTCTTATGACGAGCCGGCTATTGTCACCATCAACACGGCTGCTGCTGTGCGTGTAATCTGTAGGCTGCTCAGACGGCACTTGAGAGGAGTGCGTGGGTAAGCATGCCATCAGTTGCACTGTCAGAAAGAGAGCTCTCTTTTTTGGGGTGCGAGGGTCGACATAGCAAGCTCAGTAATTGTTGACGTGAGTTTGTCTCTTTGCATCTGTCATCTTTTTCCATCGTTTTTTTTTTCTGTTCACAAGGGATATAGTAGCCTTCCTATCAATAAAATTTCAGTTGGAAGGAAGTGAGCGCTTGTCCCGTTCTTTTCCTCTCTACCGTTTGTTATTTTCGCGCTGTTAACCTCAAGTTGCTAATCTGGGTGTTCAGCATCCCTTTCGTTTTGTTGACTGTTCGCTGACTATCTAAGGCCCGCTATAGCAAACGAGCCGCCTCAAGAAGTTGTTGCCGAGTGGTGAGGTGATCAATACAATATATCTGGTTAGCCTCATTGACATCGGAGACTTTATTAGTGAAGTTAGACATGACCCTGGCTGGGAAATTGTATTTTAGTAACTCTACAACAATAAAGTTTGGGTGGCGTCGTGTAGATAACGACTACGCAACTATATCGCGACGTATTGAACTGAAATATGTTCCACCTTACACGTTAAACTCTGCGCTAGCTCTTCCTTCTCTCGTTTCTTTGAAATCTTTCCATACTTATTGCTAATTTCATCAGAAACTTTGAAATTACTCAAAAGAATATGTAAAACAAAAAGGTACTTTTCCGCCCCGCTCATCACGTTGACACTACCCCCCCCCTTCATTTTTTTAATGACAGTCTTTCAATATCCGCTGAAACGCCCGTCACACGATTGCAGCAAACGACGCAACACAAGCGCACACCCTCTCCTCAGATTAATTACTTCCGGCAGTTCTCCTGTCATCTTACCTCTACCCAATACGTTGAAAATCTCATCAAAAGTCCCCAAGTTCCGACGTCTCTGACGCACATGAGGCAACAGATATCTTCCGCCCCCCCCCCCCCCCGCTTCATCTGCTTACAGCATGAGGGCCTACAGTGGCACAGACTATCATTACCTGGTATACGTCGTGCATTCTTCATAGTGACTATTTTTGTAAGGATAAAAAGAAATTGCATAGTATGACGTAAAAAGTGGATAAATCATGAGTCGACATGAGCTATGCTCTCTATCGAAGGACGCGTGACACGTTTTCAGGCAAGGAAGACGCGGCAACGTTGAAAACAACGACAAGTCCCCCAATGTGTAGGTAACTTTCGTTACCACAGCTTTCGTCACAATGGTTTACAATTGTTAAAGTATACACCAACAAAACTTTTACCTTAATTAGGGTTTTTTAGAAAAACAGTCTGCCACGACAGAACAGAAGCCATAGTTTTCAATAAAACATTCCATATTATGAATGCAGAAAGCGTACCTGACTGCTTTATATAATATCCTTTCCCGGAGTTATTTTCTCACTATTTTCCCAACGATGTGATCTATTGTGGGAACCTTTTCTTCAGCCTTACAGCTCACTTCATTCAGGACGTCGTACTTCTCTGAACATTTTGGGCAAACAGTGGAACGAATACAATGTGTAAAACTTAGAGAGCTACCTGGGCTTCACGAGGTGTCGGTGGTAAAATATTGTTTGAACTGCGTTGGGCTTCAGCTTTCTTCCCCCATACAGTTGCACAATGTGCGACTAGAATCGTTCTACAATAAGATGTTGCTAGAATGTTCAGAAAACCGCTACTCATACTGTCACGATGTATCAATTGAATTGAACTATTACAAGTTGCTAATGCCATGCAGGCCTAAAATTAATAGTATAAAGCTTCTCAAAATTACCACGTGAAAATCAATATTGTGAATCACAGCTAAATTTTCGTCGTCAACACCTACTGATGTTCAGATTGCGGCTTGTGTTACATGACTTGAAAAAGTTGCCCCAAGTCCCCAGAGAGGTGGTTTTAAAGCATTCGCTATTTAAGTAAAGACTGAAATTTTCGGCCTCTGCCTCGATGCCTCAACAGTCAGCAAGTGCGATCAGGAGCTCCTCCTGCACGTCACCCGTAACTGCAAGAAAACTAAATAACAATAATTTTCGGGCTGTATACTGCCATAACCATCATATAATTATGAGAGGTGACGTCGTAGAGGGCTCCAGAAATTTCGGCCGCCTGGGCCTGTTGACAGGCACCTAAATCTAAGCACAGGGGCGTCAAGCGTTCTCACCTTTATCGAAAAAGGAGCCTCCGCTGCCGGTATTCAACCACGCGACCTAAACGTCAGCAGCCGAGTGTTTTAACCACTTAACCACTGCGCCTGGTAGACAACCAAGCAAACCCACAGGTCATGGGATCGAATCCCGGCTGTGGCGGCCGAATTTCCGATGGAGGCGAGAATGTTCGAGGTTCATGTGCTTAGACTCAGGTGCATGTTAAATAACCCCAGGTGATCGAAATATCCAGAGCCGTGTATAACGTCCTCTTCCATAATCATATGGTGGTTTTAGACGTTAAACACCAATAATAACAAATAAAGAACCAAGTAATAATTGTCAGCCTGTCTATGTGCTTGCCGATGAAAATCAAAAGGAATTAACGAGAGGGAAAAAAAGCGAAATGTTAGCTAGGTGGCACTGCTCCTCTGCAATATTCCGGACGCGTTTGCCGTTATCCATGCCAAAGCGTGCGTCATCAAACATAAAGCTTGACCATCGGCCTCCCGTTTCATCGGGGACAAACTTGATGCAAAAGACCATCACGAGGTGCTATTCACATATGACGTCACAGTGGTGCTGAAGATCCCCAAAACTTGTGAAATCATTATGACATCACAGTGCCATCACGTGAAGTAACGCCACATGAGGGCGTCATCACATCACATCGTAGCTTGGTCGAAGGTGGCGTGAACACACGAACAGTTCAAAAGCATGGTAGGTGACTGACCTTGAGGTCAATGTGAAACGATGTTATGTGCAGGAAGCTTTAAAAGGGTTTGTCATGAATGCAAATGTTTGTCATAAATACAGTAATTCTTGCTTCCAAAAGAGTCATGATTTATTGAAGACCAGAAATGTCTTTTTATCAGCATCAATCCACACTTGGCAGGAACATGCGTTTTTAGTTTTGCAGGCCACCTATAGCACTCAGTAATTCAACCAGCAACATAAAGAAGCGCCAGATTAAACGTGTTTATTATCCTAGGAAACTTGATACTACTGCGCATTTCATGCGGGAAAGTATATGATTGCTTGAGTTTGACATCCCGCAACCCTTATGTAATCATAAAGCACGCTTTGTTGGGGTCTGCAAATGAACTACGACAAACTGGGGTTCTTTAACGTAAACCCCTACATAAGCTGACTGGTGTTCTTCACATTTCGCCACCTTCGAAATGCGGCCGTGGCAGTGGGCTAGAGCCGAGCTCTGGTCCTCGAGTTATAGCGACGCGACACTTACGGCTAAGCTACCATGGCAGGCGAAAGCACAAATGAAAATGAGTAGCAAAGTGTCACCATACATTTGTTTCCCAGACTGTTATTCATTATTCAGGAACGTTAAACCGCATCACAATTACATAATTATAAAGAAATATTCCGAGAACTAGGCTTTAATTCTCAGTCGCATGCGTTTTTAATGACGCAAACCTGCACCGAAAATTAGGGCCGAATAATGCACGCATGCAGTGTATGTCTCTCATTAACGGGATTCTGCTTTGGCCAACGAAACTAAAGGCAAAATGCACTAATAGGGACAGCTTTGTGCTATAGGCAATCGCTAACACCTGCACTTACCTTTGTCAAAAGAGTATTCCAAATTCGAACATCTCGTAAACCACAGCGCCACAACAATAACAACACAGTTGTTTCACAATGACTGCAAGCTGACACGCCAAGCGAGTACCGGGATGCATCTGTAGCAGAGTAGTGCAGTACAATAAAATATTTTACTACACGTAGTATGAGTAGCGTTCTTCTCCAATATTCATGCGGTGTTGCACTAGTTAATATTTACATGTATAATCTAGCTGCCGCGACACTAACACCCACCAATGCCGCTCGCGAAAGAACACCGTCCGGGGCGAGGTCATCTGGTCTTGTTTCTTTGCGTGGTCCTTGATGTAGCGTGCGTGTTGCGTGTACACAACTGAGGTGGTCGTTACCGCACCGAAGTATTGTCATACATGGGCTCCAAGTTGTGTAAATCGATGACTCATCGTCATACCTGTGATAAACCCTTGAAACAAGCATAACAGATGTTATAGCCCCACCTCTCCACGAAGTAGACGCGACGAAAGCGAAAGAATCTGGCCTATACGTTGCGCCCTCCCTAAGTAACAAAAAGACAGAAATAAGAAAGGCAAATTTGATCTGTGGTTGCTGTCTAGAGATGCTGCAACCATGAATATTTCGCGATGGTATGAAAGGTTCTTGCAGTTTGTTTTCACAGGAACTTCATAAACTTATGAGCTTCCTTTTTTTTAAGTGAATAGGTTACGCTGAAAGGGTCAAACAATCCTTCTAAGCCCGGCATGCATCCAAGAGACGCTACGATAACGCCGAAATACAACCTCCATGAGTGCTCTGCGCAATCTCTTTTGAAAGCCATTGTATGCCAGCGCGCTATCTATCGCCGTGCTTTCTTTAGCAGCCACCCCATCATGCGTAGTATGCGAACACAGCAGCACCAGTAGCAACAAAGGACACCCAACAGCGACAAAAAAAAAAAGGATAGCCCCGTTGATGCCATCGAGTGTTTCTTGTGCGTGTTTATGGTGCTAGACATTCTCAGTGACCTGGCAAGAACTGGAAAGGAACACTGACATCTCACTGCATGAACACGGGCATGCTTGTCTTTGGGAAACGACATTGGGAAACACTGCTCTGGAAATGGCTGTTTCAAAACTTTCCTTCTCGAAGCTGCTCAAGCTATGCGTATCCAATACGCATGCAAGATACATGGTACTTCAACGTCTTTCTGTTAACTCTTGAAGAAAATTTTCGAAGTTCTCGTGATGAAGATATCTCCACGTAGCATATACATACCACTTTGTTTCATAGGGAAGGTATCTCTTTGCCTTCATGTGAGCGAATAGCCGCCCCTCTTGACTCGATAAAAGGTTTTCTCATTTTTATATCACTTAGAGCTCTTGTGAAGCGATGCGCACTGCTTGTTACGGGAATAATTGCGAATTGCATAGAGATAAGCGCTGTTGCATTAAGGACAATATAGGTCTAGCTATAAAGTATAGAGTAATACGCTAAGGAAGCAGGAGGAACCGATCCACCGAATCATCGAGCATGCTGATTACCGCTAACTCGGGAGTGTCTCTGGGTTGTATATGCTTTGCTTTCCTTCATGCTAATTTTATTTTATTTATTTTCAATACTGCCAGTCTCATTCCGAGACCATAGCAGGTAGGCGTACAGATTGTACATGCAGGTGGTACATTAACAGCGCAGAAAACAGAAACAGGAATGTAGTGAAATGACAGTCATCACAAAGTATAAGAGCGAAAAATATACAAATTGTTTACATCTGCAAAGACAAAGAAACCATCACCAAAAAGAAGAGAAATTTTGCATGAAGTGCAGTGGTACACAGGCAAACAAATAGCAGACTTCCAAACACTCCAGTTAACACTTGTACACTCGACTAATACGCTTTCACTGGTAATACGCTTTCAATGCTTCTGGTAATGCGAGTATTGCCGCATTAAGAGAACATATTTTCTAATTTTAGTGCAAAGTCGGATACCGATTTTGAACTAGTTATGGAGGAATCCAAACAGTTCCATTCCCTTATGGCAAGTGGAAAAAAGGAGTGCTTGAACGTGTCATTGCGGTAAAAGTACTCTTTCAGTGTGTATGAATGTTTGTGCCTAATAACGCGGGAGTCTGACAGACGGATGTACAATGATGGGTCAATTTTAAAATGGTTGTGAAGTAGCTGAAAAAGAAATTTGAAGCGCGCTTGTTTTGCTCGAATCGCAAGTGTTTGGAGGCCAGAGCTTGCTAACATATTTGTAGGAGAATTAGTGCGCTTATATTTGTTGCAGATGGATCTTGCTGCCTTCCTCTGTACGTTTTCTAGCTTTTGAATGTTAGTGACTGTATAAAGAAACCATACTGTGTTAGCATATTCTAATACCGGTCTTACGTAAGTAGTATAGGCTTAAAGCTTGGTTGAGTGAGGGGCCAACCGAAGGCATCTGCGAAGATAAAAGAGCTTGCGCAGAGCAACCGAAGTAATGTCAGAAATGTGCGCATCCTATCTGAGGCTTGACGTTATCGTGACGCCTAAATATTTTTGCGCATTCACTTTTTCAAGCCTGGTGCCTTTAATGCTGTAGTCATACTGCATAGCTTCTTTTTTTCGGGTTATCGTCATGCACACTGTTTTTTGGGGGTTAATCGACATTTGCCACATGTCGCACCAGTTGGAAAGATGGTGTAAAGAATCGCTTAGTGCAAGGTGATCTGAATGACTGTTAATTTCTTTGTAAATAATGCAGTCGTCGGCGAGAAGCCTAATGGTGCAAGAGATACTGTCTGTGATAGCGTTAATAAAAACAAGAAATAACAAAGGCCCCAAAACGGAGTCTTGTGGTACTCCGGACGTAACAGGCAAGTTTTCTGATGGTACTTGGTCATACAGGACATATTGTGAACGATTAGTTAAGAAGTCCTTAACCCAATTTGTTAACATTCCATCTCCAATAATACTTCGAAGTTTTGCAATTATTTGTTGTGGCATACGGAATCAAACGCTTTTGCAAAGTCTAATAGTATGATATCCGTTTGCGTGCAGTTGTTAATAGATAGTGCTAAATCGTGAACAACTTCTGTTAGTTGCGTGGTAGTCGATAATCCGCTACGAAACCCGTGCTGGCAAGATGACAAAACGCCATTACCTTCTAAAAAAAACAGTTAAGTGTTTCAAAATTGTATGTCATAATATTTTGCATGACGTGCTGGTTAAAGATATTGGCCTAAAGTTTGAAGGATTATCGCTATTTCCTGCTTTAAGAATCGGTGCTATTTTAGCTTTTTTCCAGTCGTCTGGAAGTTTTGCTATGGCGAGAGATTTGCGAAAAACCGTACCAAGGTATTTGCTGCACCATTCGGCATATCGCTCAAAAAAGGGATTGGGGATGTCATCTTGTCCCGAAGATTTTTTGGGGTCTAGGTCGAGCAAAAGAGAAAATATTCCTTCATCAACTACATCTATAGGGCTGATTCCAATATTAATCATGTGTGCAAGCTGTGGACTTTTCCCGTCATCTTTTGTAAAAACAGAGTGGAAGTAGTTGTTGTACATATTAGATCTCGCCGTTTTCTGTTGCAACGAAAGTTCAGGACTGCTGTTTTTTCTAGGGCTGAAATGCTTCCAGAACCTTTGTGGGTTACCAGTAATGAATGACGGTAGCGTTACTTCAAAGTAATGTAGTTTTGCTTGCTTTGTTTTGGCCTTAAAGTGTGAAATAGCTGTTTTTAATTTTGATGTATCCGCACTGTAGTACTGTTTTTTTTTTTTTACCGCTTTCCGAAGTCGTTTGACTTTCCGCTTTGTTGCGTGTAGAATTTCTCTTGTGATCCAGGGGTTATGTCTTTGCAGCCGTGTACGCCGCAGAGGTATAAATTCATTCATGCAGTGCAGAACGATGTGCTTGAACCTTAGCCAAAGGTCATTTACAGTTGTGGCGGGATCACAGTTCAATTCCACAAACTCGTAAAACTCATGGGCTAAATAAGTTAGGACGTAATTAGTTGTAAATAAGTAATTAGTACGTAAAAATTAATTAGTCGCCTGTGAGTTGATAATCTTTCTGCCAAAAGTTTTTTTTTTTTCATTTTCTAGAAGTTTTACTCAATTATATACATCTTTTATTTTAAATTAAAGTTGTCGGCCGAATTGCCTTTCACAAAGTAAAGCGCAGATCAGTTCTTGACATTGGCGTACCAACAGACACTATCTTCCTCTGATATTAGGAATATTCAGCACTAAATTATTTATTTTCGTATCAATTAGGCTCTCCCGGTTCTACCTTCTCAACGCAGCTCACATACTGCTCACATTTTGGCTACACTAGAACATGCTACTCCAAAAAAAAAAATCATGAAAACACTAGCTGGCATGGGCCACGCACATCCGAGTGCCGAGCTTTTATGACGGCCGATAGTGCACTCTATAGAAGTAACATATTTACCTTCTACATGAAAAGAGTTCATCGGTAACACGTTTTAGGAGCGAAGCTCCTTAAGGCGTGGGCTGTGCGTCCCCTGTAAGTAGCCACCTCTCGTTCAGTTCTTGCAGTGTTCACTAGGTGGCGGTACTTGTAGCTGACAGCATTAAGTATTACGCTAGCCACCGCCCGATCTAAAGGGTACAGCCATATCCATCCGTCCATCCGTCCGTCCATCCACCCATCCATCCATCCATCCATCCAAAAGATGAAAGATGTTATAAACTAGACGGCGGTACGTGTAGTTGATTATGAAAGATGCGAGGTGTTATCAAATAGGAATGATGCCACATATGGCGCGTGTCATCGTTCGATATAATGCGGTGACGTACGCTAGGGGGAGCGTTGCAATAAAATCAAGTGGGCAAAATGTACGGAGGATTCATGGTTTACCAGGTTTACCTCCGGAGCTTCGCCCACTCATCATCATTCACTTCATGGATGTGGCGGCATTTTTTTTCAATAAGAACGTCGCCATTCACCCGATTTGTAGGTGCGCTCGCAATATTTCCGATGATGCAAACGACTACACAAAGCTTAACAATAGGAATATAACTTGGCGGGACTGCGTTGCAAAACGCCCTTTCTATGCCTGTGGGGACTCCACATGTACGCCGTAGATGGACCGCTCGCGATAGAATGTCCCGCTTTATTCCACCCAAAGGGCCTACGAATTCGATGCGTTCCAGCAGCCACGCGTGAAACGGGTCTCGAGAGATTTACGCTGATATACTTTCGAAATAATGAACGTAGCCGTTTTACTAACGGTGCATCTCTCGCTGTGGTGGTATACTGAGAGGCCTTTCTATTTTGAACGTCTGCATTGCTCTTTCTGTTGTGTTTTTTTTTCTGCAACTCACTTTGTGTTCTCCTAAATCCGAAAAAACCGTTTACAGAGATCACGAAGGGGGCCGTATACCTTGCGGCGCAACCTTTATCAAATTTTCCGCCCAACGGTTCTACGCTTCGCATGGCGCATCCAGTACTGATGCGTTCGCAACAAGAGCAACATATTCAGATAGAAGAGGCCTCAGCTAGACGACTGGAGTTCGGCAGAAGATTTCCCTCATGACTTTATTGAAAGCTCAGCTCATACGCACGGCCTTGTTGTCCCGGGACGGGGTTTCCGGCAGTCCTTCTGATACATAAGCCTGGAGCACACACTGATTCCAGCAAGTTTGTGTGCGTCTGCCTCTCGAAAAAAATCTTCGCAGACTTCAAAAGCTGTATGCATTTATTGTCCGCTAAAACTCCACAAAAACAGCCTCGCAAAAAATATTCCTTTGTTGTGGTTTCCTATAACAGCTCTCGCTGTAAGATTGCTCAAAAGAAAAAAAAAACCGAAGCGCGGCACTGCAAATATGATTGCAGCTTTCGTCCATATGTTTGCTTCAGAAATGCGGTGCTATTTTTTAACACCGGAGTACAGTAGTTCACTAACCCCATAACAACCTTCAAGAGATGTCCGCACTCTTGTGTTTAGAAAAAGTGGTTAACAATTTTGAGTACTTGGTACTCTACTATGGGAGAGCAGTAAGCCGTCGTGTCGAACACCCATTTGATGAGGCCGTGCCGACGAAAATTCTGCCACGAACAAGTTCACGACGCTGATTTTCTCGAGACTACTTGCCAGTGCACGAGGCGGTGCACTGTGCATGTGAATTGACTTTCGATTCTTTGTGTGATTCGTACCCATCACGAGTATATTGCTGCCGTACACTACTTCCAACATGGTCTGCGCATTTTCCCTAGTTTGTAGTCTTCCTTTTTTTAATATATACACCAAGAAATGTTGCCTGCTTTAGCAAGAATCACTAAACCTGAAGTGACTCAGGTATTTTTTGTACCATTCACACTAACGTCCTGAAACGCAAGCACAAAAGCATTCATCTCCTAAATATGGCAATGCAAAAATTAAATACTACAACAGCAGACGCTACGATAGACCCGAACTCTTTTAGCCGCCGGCTACCCCCTTAATCTTAGCTTGTTGACGAGGTGTCGGGTGATTTTAAATGCGCATTTCATGCGCATTTCAAATCAGCTTTTCGTAGTCGCACCCACTCGCAAATCTGGCGTCGGCTGTACACCCTCACTGCGCATGCTCGCGTCTCGTGCCAACTGTCGCTCCCTTCTCCCTCTCTCACCTCAGAAGGCCGACGCAGGCAGCGGCTGCTGTAAATTAAGCCGGCGCAATTTCCCACGGTGAAAACTCGAGTAAATGCGTCGTAGAGAGAGAGGGGGGGGGTGTTCACGTGAATGTCGCGTACTTGGGCATCATTTCAGCATGCATCATTGTTATTTTGTGTATCATACTTTAATTTCTTTAATGAACGAGAAGCGCTGTCTTCAACGTCAAGCAAAAGCAAACCCGTGCTTGACTGAATTCCTAACGCGCTATTCAGTGCGTATACACGTACTGGGTGACCAGTGAATCAGTGCGCAGCACGAGCAATTGGTTTTTACTCGCAGACGCTGCCTGCGTCAGCCGTCCGAGGCAAAAAAGGGGGTAGTGAGAGTTCACACGAGACGCGAAACGCAAGCATGCTCCGTGGGGTTGTCGAGAGGGCCACCGACGCCGAATTCGTGACTATAGGTGCGGCTATAAAATGCTCCGTATTTAAAAACTGGCTGCTCGCGCTGCACCACTGTTCACTAACACTGGATCGCGCACTCTCAATTCAGTCAAAGGCGTCTTTACTTGGCTTGACTTGACATTTTGCTTGACTCGAGTAGATGCTATGGAAGCAACAGTACATTCAACCAGCAGTTGGGCAGAACCCCACAGCAGCCTCCCACCGCTCATTGAAAGCAACGCTTCTCAGTCATTTAATAAATAAGGATAAAAAGGCGAAATAATAAGGTTTCCCAAATCATACCTAAACACGCAACGTTCACGCGATACTCCTACCTCCTCTGCGATGCATTTGGTTGAGTTCCCCTCTGTGGCAAGATGCGGGTGGAAATTTCTTATAGAAGGTTTTGTTGCGAAAGCTACACTGGGCGAAGTGGAGCAGTCTCGCGTGGCAGTTTCGCGCAAGTGCTAGGAACAGTGACGTCACCTGGCGCACAGCTGACCTACCGTACAGGTATTGAACGCTGCTGGAGTGACACTACCGTAATGTCGTGGACTGGCAAATAAAATGTTCATTCATTCATCCGGGGTTTGTTCGTTTGCACTTCTATTTGCAGTTCATTTGTCTGTTTGTCCGTGGTTCGACCATAAACCCGTCCGTCCGTTCATCCAGAGTCTGCCCTCCGTTCGTGGTCCATTCATTCTTCTTCCATCAATCCGTGGTTCATCCATCGGTTCATTCATTCTTGGTTTGTTCATCTGTCCGTCTATTAATCCATACATCTATCTTTCGTTCGTCCGTTCGTCCATGCTTTCGTCCGTCCATCCGGGTATCATTCGTTCATTCATCCATAGCTCACGCTACGTACACCTTAGCAGTAGCCGATGTAATCTACGGATACTTTCTTTTACGATGCATTCCTACATATATTTATAATGTTTCAGCCTGCTTCTTAAACTGGCTGTTAAGCTCTTTAAGAACACTGTTGGTCCTCAACACGCTGTCTGCTTTGTTATTCCTTCAGATCAAATCATTTCACGACAAAGAATGCACACGGCATTTTTTCAGGATGGTGGAAATATTTCTCATACCACGGTAAATCAGGTACTCACACGTCTAATGCAAATTAGCTACACAAATACACAGTGGTATGAGATCAGGTACAAAGATTAGACTTGTGCAAGTCTTCAGGCTTCGTAGAATCACGTTAGTTCGCTTTCAACTAGAAGTGGCAGGTCTCCGAGAAAGCGAAATGAGATTACCTAGTCAGGAAAATGCATAAGCAAGGCTTGTTGTTGCCCACGTAGACAAATATGGTGAAAATTTTAAAATAATGGCTACGCGAACCGCTCGACGAATCTATTGAAACGCACTACATGGAACAGAGCTAATGACGTTTAAAAACCAAAACGTGCAAGTACGTTCTATAAAAGTTAGACATAGGTCATCGCGGCAAGGGCAGAACACCGATGTAGTCGCGATGGTGAGAAAACAAATTGAGCTCCCATCTTTGCCCCAAAGCATGCACCCAGAACATCACACCAGCAGGAGAAATACGAGGATGCTGTACTTGTAATAAAAATCATAAATTGCAAGGTTGCAGCATTCGTGTGTGCGGCGAGATATGTGCGCAGGTTTAGTCATGGTAGGCGACTGCGAAGGGACATGAAAAAAAATGGCAGCATATCCGCGGAGTGAATGATGGAGAGTGGGGCGAAGCATTCGTCCGTCCATGCGTCCGTCTGTGTGACCGTCCATGCATCTGTTCGTGCGCCCGTCCCTGCGTTTGTTCATGCATCCGCCCCTGCGTCCGTTCATCCATCTCTGTGTGTCCGTTCGTCCATCTATTCAACACTCCAAGTCCCACTATCTCGCATCTTTTTATCATGTATTCCCTATATATAAGCAACGCCATTCAGTGGACATTCCAAGGACTAAACGAGAGGTGGCACACGCATACTTTCTTACGGCTTGCGCTTTGGGTCTACTTCCCACCTTCAACCACCTCGAGTTCATGGTATATACTAGTTCACTGTATTCATGGCACTGCGGCCCAATGCTCGCTAAACCTTTCTAAAACCAAGGAGGTTACGCCTAGCGAGTATAATGTAGCAACCTTTTCCTGCCAGATAGTGCTCAATGTACATGCCAGTGGCTGCTAATGTGAAATGAGAGACAGGAGGATTCAGCTGTTAATTTCTTACGGCTTGCGGTTCGTATCTACTTCTCATTTTTAACCACCTTGAGTTCATTCATGGTATATACTAGTTCATTGTATTCATGGCCCTGCGGCTGAACGCTCGCTAAACCTTTCGGAAACTAAGGAGGTTACACCCTGCGAGTATAATGTAGCAATCCTTTCTTGTGCGATAGTGCTCAATGTACATGCCAATGGCTGCTAAACGGGATCGCAGCGTGCACGTTGACTTAAAACCGAATGCTCCTGTCTCTCATTCCCCATTAGCAGCCATTGGCATCTATATTGAGCACTATTTTTTTATTGTTAAGCAACGCACAGAAGAAATCTCTCACCGGCACCACCTTGGAGATCAAATGTTGTACCTATTTCGGGTATGTGCCAATGGTGGTTACGTACTACGAGGGACGCAACTGCCACGCCATAAGGAGCTTCGCCCCTAAAACGAGCATTACGGTACAAAGCCCGAAAAGTGGAGGATACGGTGGAGGATATGGCCATCACTCTTCAGGAGGCCATCTCCGACGCTGCGGTAGATTAGCCACTCGCAAGTGCAGTATGTAACAAGGAGGAAAGATTAAGCGGAAGGACAGGGAGCTTAGCCAGTTCTTCACTGGCTGGCTACCGTGTGCTGGGGAAAACGGTGAAGGGAATAAAAGATAATAGAAATGAACTGTAGCAATAAGAGAAAGAGAAAATACAATAAAATAGCAAAAGAGGCAAAGCAAGATTGAAGAGAATAAGAAAATAAAGTCTGTATCTGAAGCAAGTTGTCCGCAAGAAGCGTAACGAAGCTTTCAAAGCCTTCTGGGCCGACGAGGGACTCGGCCAATGACCCAGAATCCTTTGTTCCGACAAAGGCCGATCATGTAATCTATCCAGAGCTTGAATAAGTTCTTGTGTTGGTGCGTTGAAATGGGTGCACTCACACAACAGGTGGGCGATGGTTTCTTCGCAGCTGCAGTAAGTTGGATAGAGGAGATGGCCATTCCAATAAAATAGGAGATAAGTGAAAGACGCAAATACGAAGGCCAAAATACAAGCAAGGAAGACGCAAATATGCACAATCACTCAACAAATTAACCTAAATAAAAAGATAAATGATCCATCTTTCTAGGAATCGGTATACCACGAAGGCCACACGTGTCCTCCTAGAGCAAGGTGAGCGCTTATTGTGCATGGTTCGCCACAGTGGGAAAGTTATGACCGCAACTGCAATGAATTGCAATCTCGTGCGAAAGACGGCAAGCATGCAGCTTGATATACTTGAAGAGAACACATCAAGCTTAAAGCACTCCCGATATTAGCATACACAGGAAAAGCACGGGTTAACAGGGCACGTGTCACAGTTCAGCCCATAAAGCAGGCTGTTCAAACACAAAAGAAGGCGCACAAAACGAACGCGCAAGTATACTCAGAATAAACGTGAACTTTCACAATTCTTACTTCTTCGTGTATGAGCAGCATTCTCTTCTTTCGGAAACGTGGCCGCAGCAGCGAAAGGAGCGACCTTCGTGCTCTCTATAAGTCATGTAAATTTAAGGCAAAGTTGAGGTGCAAGCCCTATATTCAGCGACAACTTTCTGGGGAGCATGGCCAAAGCTACGTGGGCGGAGCTTATGCACACGTGCACCTTTCGCTACAGTTTACAAGAACGTGCTGAAGTTGCCGACTTCTGAAGACCACCAAAGATATATGGTGTATATAAACTGATCACCAATAGCAAGCTGAGAAACGTGCGCTCTGTGGCATAGTGGTTTCCCACCGCGCATTGCGGAGTGTGAGGTCACAGGTTGGATGCCGATCTGTGAAATTTTTTCTTAGATTTTTTTTCTTTGTAATCTCTTAGTGTATTTTTACAACGCCATATCTATGACTGAATTACACCAGCGCGACGCCTGGTGGACCTCGGCATAAAACACTTTCTTCCCTATCGGAAAAAAAACGAATGGTGGGCATGGTGGAAACCACCACCCACCATTATAGTGGATTAATGTAGTGGGTGAATGGTGGGAAACGCCCACCATGGCGCATGGTGGGTATGGTGGGTGCTGCAGTGCCGGCAACACTTGAGCGCGAAATGACGTCAGAATCACCGTGACGAGCTGCCACAAAAAATAAAAAAGAATTCTATAAAAACGGTATAAAAAAACACCCGTCCCGTAAAAAAAAAACATAGCGCCACGGAGGATCGAACGTGCAACCTGCGGATTCCCATTCGAAGACGCTAACCACTGCGCCACACCAACATGACGTCGATTCTGTGGTAAATACTTAGTTACCATACAAACTTAAGGTTCAACTTGATTATGTCTGTCGTGTACACAACATAGACAAGATCTACACCTGCTACTACACCTGCTACTAAATATTGCACATTTATTAAACACAAGCAACTGCGGCCTGTAACAATTGCCACTATGTTAATGACACTAGTGCTATTTTTCGTAATTCATAACTTCAAGAAAAAAAAACCCAAGTGGACTGGGGAGCAGCGGCAGTTTACTGGCGGGGTCTGCCAAGTTTAATATCCGTTTCGCGCTCGTTCTAAAGGGCGACATCTGTTCACGCTTTATGACGCTTCTAGGCTCATTCCATGGATACGCCCGCCTAATTTATTTGATTGAGTATTGGGACGCTTTTCGCGCAATGTAGAGGGCGGTCGCGCCAGCGCAATGCTGTAGCTCTTTCGCTAAAGCAACAACTACATAACGGCTTGGCCAAAACGAATGCAGTGTGCCGGAAACATTACGCTATCATATTGGTTCACCAAGCACACAAATTGCCACGTCTGAGTTCACGTACAAAAGCTAGAGAAGTGCCGGTGAGTGTGACCGGCGGCTGTCGGTGAGAAGACACTTAATTACGTTCTCTGGGAGTGCTTTAATCGCGTGGCATCGATGTTTGTTGCTTCGTGAGCGGACACCATACACAATGAAAAATGCTTCATTTAGGTTAATTTATGCCATATGGCTGCGCTGTATTGTCATACTTAATCGTCGTAATCATGTATTCTGAAACCCGGAAGCACGGATAACACAATTGTACGGGATCGGTCAGTAGGCCTAACCTTTAGTGGAAATCATGGTGGTAGAACATGTAGTGTACAGATCCCAGCTTTGTACACTATATAAATTGCACGCCATTATAAGCCCACCCATCATCTGCTTACTGCTTCCCAGCATTATCGCGATGGTGGGCAGAGCTTCTCAGCTTGGTACACCATGTGGCCCACCATAACAAGCAGCACCCATCATCTGCTTAGTGCTTCCTTCCCAGCATTATCGCAATGGTGGGAAGAGTTTCTCAACTTGGTACACCATGTAGCCCACCATAATAAGCACCACCCACCATATGCTTAGGGCTTCCCAGCATTATCGCAGTGGCGGGCAGAGTGTCCCATTATTGCCCACTATCTAGCCTCTGCTTTCCACCATCATTTCCACTTTACCCATCATCTGTACACCATTCCACCCAGTATGTCCCAGCATAACCACCATATTTTCCACTACGTCCCACCATAACCATCATAATTTCCACCATGCCCACTATTATTTCCACCATACCCACTATTATTTCCACTATTCCCACCATGTTTTCCAGTATCCACCATGGCAATTTTTCCGATAGGGTTGTTAGAAAGCAGGCAATTGCGTGGCGCGGCATCAACTACATCCCTACTCTAACCAAATTATCTTCCGTCTTTGTTACCTTTATTTATATTTAGGAGAGAAGTCCAATGTTTGTTATAGAGAGGCAACACTGGTTTACATACAATTGGAAGTGCTTTATGCTAGGATCCACCATGACTTTGGGAACGTATTTTCCTCTCAGATGTGACGTTGATGGAACGTTTGTTAGAAACAGAAAGGCACATGAGGCGGGACACGTTGAAGACGCTTGCACTTCGCGTCCTTGGATCGCATTTCGTCGATGTTACTCGCGCGCCTTCTCTATTCTCGAACGCGATCGGTGTTCTTGACTCGCACCTTGTCAGTGTCACTGGTCTTCTACTACCGATGCTTGCGTTCGGCTTCCCAGGCTCGCGCCTCGTCGGTGTTGACTTCACTATTCGTGAACGCGATCGACTTCGCTAACCCGTGCAACTCCGGCGACATCCGGAAAACGTACGCGCACACTAGCGGGAAGCATGCCACGACGGCGTCCCGCCCGTTGGCGTGATCGCGCGGCAAGAAGCGGCACGCTGTAAACATTGTCGGCGCCGCGAGATTCTCGAAGCGGTGGGTGGTAGTGGTTAGAATGAAGAGGAAAAAGGCACCTAATTTCTGTCTGCCTTCAGGCGACACGGCGCAGTGCCTTATAGGGGTGGGGGGAAGGAGGGATAAAAAGAATAGAAGGAAAATAGACGGAGAAGAAGACAGCCAACGAGAGAAAAAAGAAGGAGATAGGAAAGTGGGGATCCGGTCGAAGCAGTCCAAGGGCGGGGTGCCACAATGCGAGAGCTGCACGGCGTCAGGAGACCGCGGAGGGCGAACCAGTCGGCGGGAGCTACGCTGATGTCGGAGATCGCGAGGGCACAACCGTCCAGCTTGAAATCCTGCGAGCGAATCTTCTCGAAGCCCGCGCAGCGCACGCACCCACCGACTCACGGCTTCTTCTCGCCGACAGATGGAGAGAGGTGGCGTGGGTGAGATGATGCCCTCGTGACGATAGGGCTAGAGCGTTGCGAGTGGTGGAGAGAGTGAAGCGAGGGAGAGGTAACACGTGGCGAGCACGCAGCAGGCGAAGGAGAGAGACGTCACCGCGCACTGCCAGGAGGGAGTGAGCTACTTGGCACCATTCCAAAGCCTGCAACGTGGCAAGCAGCGCGGATGAAGGGACAGCGTTACACAGGCTAGTCAAAGAGGTGCTTCACATCTAATATTCTCCCATGGAGAACTGAACCTAAAGGCCAACTCGGGTGATTTTTCGAGGTTAATATATCTCAGTGAAATTCACTGTGTACGTTTCTTTGCACGTTACCGTAATTTATGCCAAATTACAAGCTCTCGAGATGCTTTGATTGTTTGCAAATGAATTTTTAAGATTGCCTCGACACGGTTCACCTTGCTTGCCATAGTTATTGGCAACACTGCCTGTGTTTCGTTACGTTTCGCATGTCAATGGAAGTGACGCCGCCGATCACATCACTCTTTGGCTGCTGCAGTGTTTACTGTGCTGGCGATAAGGCGATGGTGGTGGTGATCGGCGGTGTTCTATCTTCATGCGTGGTGTTTGGCCGGCGCTTCGCTGGTTTGGCGCGGATTTGCTGTTCCCTGCAGATGGGTGTGCGGTGGATGGTAGTTCGTGTTGCGTTGTGGGTTGCACAAAGCTCTCATACAAGACGCAGAGTGTTCTCTATCACGGCTTTCTACGTGACAATGCCCTCCGTGAGAAGTGTATCAGTGCGAACAGGTGTGACAGATGATTAGCGAGCAGAATGGCGCGCGCGTGTTCCCATAATTTCTCAGCGCAGTCCTATCGGGACAGCGTTCACTTTATGGTACCTTTTGGGTTGTAATTCATTCAGTAATCCCAGAACAGCAGGAATCTCTAGGCAACGGACATTCTCGTCGGTGCGCGCTGGTGTGCAGTCGCCACAAGTGCACTTCTGTAGCAACACCACGCTTGTTCATATAATAACAAAACAGTGTCTAATCATCCACAGGTAAGACTTACAATTCGTCGCCATAGTGCAGAGCCAGTTGCTCGGCTTGTTCAGTGACTGGCCGTCGTGGCCGTGGCTCGAGCAAAAAAAATCACAGCATATCCACGGAGCCAATGACGATGAGTGGAGCAAAGCGTCCATCAGTCCATCCGTATTTCCGTCCGCCCTTGCGTCCGTCCTTGCATCCGTCCGTCTATCTGCCTGTCCGTCCGTCTGTCCGTCTGTGTGTCCGTCTCTTCCTTCATCTGTGTGTCAATCTGTCTGTCCGCCGTTGCGTGCACCCGAGCACCACACTCAGTGTTCGAGCACCGCGCTGAGTTTTCGGCAACGGTGGTATACTTCGCAAAGGCCACTGAAACTGGTATTTTATTAAATTATAGGTGTCTTTTCCTAGCGCGCATGTAGAATGGAAATCACAGAAATGAGCCCCATCAACTGTAGCACGAGTTATTTGGCATATTCTTAAAGATCAAGAGCGCACCACTTATTGGCCCTGAAAGTCTGACCAAGCAGACTTTTTCGATTTTGTGCAAAACACTGTTGAATTATGGTCATTTTCTGCTTAAAAATGACGATGTCATCAGTGACCACATAACAAAAAGTAGTGATTACGCCTAGCTCTTCTACTCATCTTCTAAGCCCTGGGGGTGAGCCTGCAATTTGCTCGGCTTAACCTGGTAAAAAGAACTCAGTCTTAACGCTGCAGAAAGAAGCGTAGACCACACTCACTATGTTTATTCCTTCTTTAGTTCTTGAGCTTCTAATCAAGTGATGGGCGTTCGGCATTGCCTGCGGCAACGGGTGTGAACAAACTGCAGTTCTTCCTTTTTGCTGCTACTACCATCCACTACATCGCGAAAGCAGTGGTTTACGCAAAGCCTAAGGTGCGTTGAAGTAAGCACAGATGGAAATCAATATCCTTTCCTTGTTGTTACATGTAAAATTGCACGTGAATGATTAAGAGTGGATTGGCACAACAGCCCGTATGATTTCTAATGAAGGCAAGTTAAACAGGCTACGAAATCACCCAAATGAAAGTTCAAAGTGAGATATGAGGGAGAAAAAGAAAGGCTCAACAAGTTCGTTTCTTTGTATGTACTACATTGCTGTAGACAATCATTTTCTTCCGGATCTATGATGAACTTTGATCATATAGTATCTTATAACAGTTTGTAGTCTAATTGCTCATATTCTATCGCCATATTGTCGAGTGTCAGTAATCAATTTCACCGAGTGCATAGGTAATTCAAATCAAGTTGTTCACTTTATATTTAAGAAACGAAGGCAATACCACTGCCATGACATTTACAAATCGATGAACTTGTGTTCTGCAGTTTCTGAAGTGAAGTGTGAACGGCAGTAAAATAAAGGTTTGCAGGATGCACTGAATCCGCCGGGATAATTTTGCACACTTACTTCGACCCTGACATTTTCTTACCTTTAAAGGGGTGGTGCCACCAAATTTCGAGGCTATGCCAAGCTTGTTGTGGGTTTCCTCTGTATGCAAGGACTCTCCACACGAGGGGTTGGACACAACAAAAGCATAGAATATATTTTAGTTCACTTTTAAAAGTGCAACTGAATGCTCACATTCGCGATCTAGGCCTATCGATTGCGCAGCAACACTAACGTTTCATAATAGGAGAAGCAACTGCAGTTGTCATGACGTCACACCAGATTTGTAGTGACGTGAGTGACCTTCACCATCTCCGAAGCGAGCCTCCTGTTAGGAGCATAGAGTTTCCTAAAATTAACATATTAGGAAACTCTATGCATGGTTATCAGTGTGCGGGCGTCCCTTGCATAGACACTGTGTGCATTCAGGAAGGGCACTTGGTGCTTTCACTCCTCCTTCAGCGTCTCGGCGCCATAAAAGGCCGGCACATCCAGCGTTGGGAGTCTTCCTCGTCCACGTTCCGAACATAATACAAAGTAACAAAATTGTAAATATAAACGTTTTGTTTCCTTCTGTCCACCTTTTGCCTTGCCACTGCCTAGATGCCGCTGCAGCTGGCTGTTAGCGTGTTTGTTTTGCTGGTGCATTGTGGCTCGTGTGTGTGGACCCGCCGCAGTGGTCTAGTGGCTAGAATACTTGGCTACTGACCCGAAGGTCGCGGGATTCAATCCCGGCTGCGGCGGCTGCATTTCCGATGGAAGCGGAAATGTTGTAGGCCCGTGTGTTCAGATTTTAGTGCACGTTAAGAACCCCAGGTGGTCGAAATTTCTGGAGCCCTCCACTACAGCGTCTCTCATAATCATATGGTGGTTTTGGTACGCTAAACCTCACATATCAAATCACGTGTGTGTGGGAGCAGACAAAACTCAGCATGATGTACGTCACAGTCTTGTGTGGTCATGTGACCAAGCCACCTATGCGTTGAGGTCGCTGCCCAACTCGGCGCCACGAAACTTAAACCTAAATTGGTTCACATAAGTAAAGCAATATTAAATCTTTAGCGAAAATACACGTATCTTGATGCGTGTATTATACTTCCTGGAGCTGAAGGAAACTTTTACAGCAAAGAACATACAATCCACGAATTTGGCGGCACCACCCCTTTAAGTGTTGCTTTGAAAGTACCCATTTACTAATTCTTAAATGCGTCACTCAGAAATATCCCTACTTGTACCTATTTACTGAAGTCAATATAGACTGAGGGGAATATTTTGGCGTTTCTTGGTCATGGCCACCCTTTAAGAGAATAGAATATTTCAAATATAAAAAGCGTTCTTGCGTGAGATCTGTCAAGACTTTTTGCGTAATATCAGTAAATTAATAACGCCTTTTTTTCTGCGGACAATTTTCAGTATCGGTTTCTGGGCGCCGAATAGGGCTCTGACGTAGCAGTGCACATGGCATGATCACGAGATCACACAACAATGTGACGCACGTCATGCTAGTGGTCGTCTACTCTCGCACACACGTACCACACAAGCATCTGCAAAACAAATGGGCTGCAACCATGGTGCTTTGCCGGTACGAACGTGGCGCAGGTCTCCAAACCTCATTCATCTCCATACAATAGGCGTGCGCATGGAAGAGGGTGAGGAGGCCACCACTGCCTTACTTTCCTTTAAGGGGGTGGGGGAGGCTGTAGCAAACACAGCTCCACACAATACCATAATAAGGAGGGGGCGCTGTGACTTAAGGGGAGGAAGGAATGAAGTCAGCACCATACATTAACATTATAGAGAGGGGGTGCTCAGCGATAAACCTTTGCCCCCCCTTCCCTAAGCAGAAACCTGCCTTCGCCTACACTAACTATAGCTCTGGTGTGACATCATTGCAACTTCCGCGTTCCTTCCTATAGAGCTACGACAGTTCTGGACGCACTTGGGACCATCGTTCGGGAGAATTAGCATTCAGAAACT
This sequence comes from Rhipicephalus microplus, assembly GCF_013339725.1. Taxonomy (NCBI): domain Eukaryota; kingdom Metazoa; phylum Arthropoda; class Arachnida; order Ixodida; family Ixodidae; genus Rhipicephalus; species Rhipicephalus microplus. The sequence goes on from NW_023611781.1 coordinate 22,950, forward strand.
ATTTGGAGGTGCATTAAAATATATTGTAAGCATTTTCTCTCTCCGACTATTCGCGTGAAGTGTCCTAGTTTACATAGAAAACCCATGAAAGGCTTGTTTTAGCCTCGGAATTTGATGGCACCACCTATTTACAGTTTACTCGTCTTAGAAGCAGAAGTGAGACTCTGACAATAAAAATGATGCTTTTTGAAAACAGTACAACAGCTAGAACATGCTTCTCCACGAAACACGAAATTCGGGGAATTGCGGCTGCACAATTTTTCATGGGGGGGCTTCCCGCAGTGACCGCTGGGAGCGCTGATGATTCGGTGTCATTTAAAAGAATTATCGGTTAAGAAGAAGGTGAAGGAAGCTGAGACTGATATGTGGAGAATTGGCATGATTAAGAAGTCCGCACTAGAGATCTATCAAACTTTTAGGCAGGAAATAGCCAAGGAAATGATCTATGATAATATTCGGGGTAGTTCTCTACTTTGTGAGGCCAGGACGGGACTATTGCGAACAAAGACATATCGGGCCAAATACGAAGGGGTAGACACGATATGCAGTGCGTGTGGAGAGGAAGAAGAAACTGCTGAACACTTGATAATGTTCTGTAAAGGGCTTCACTCTATAGTTCAGGTTGATGGCGCAGAGTTTTTCAAAGCACTGGGGTTTAGGGACAGTGAGGGCAAAATAGACTTTAAGCGGGTAGAATTAACTAGAAAGAGGTTATCTGATTGGTGGCTAAAGTCAAGGCCCGAGTGAAAGTTGAACCCTTCGCTGCAAAGTACGAATCCTCAACCTCACTATTTAAGGGAAAAAATAAATCAAGTTTTTAGTTCATTAAGCATAAGGGCTTGGCGGCACTAGCCACCGCCCGATCTAAAGGGTACAGCCATATCCATCTATCCTATCTATCTATTTCAGCGGTGTCTTTCCGGACGGGTAAGTTTTCAGCTACTTGTACATAAATAATGTTGATACTAAATGGAAGAAGCGAACTCGAGAATCGTCAAGCAAGTATTTAGGCAAGCAGAATACCGAGGCGAAAGGAAACATCGGTTAAAAGAAGGTGAAGGAAACAAAGAGGGAAATAATGTGGAAGATTTCAATGCTTACGGAATCATCACTAGATACTTACCGAACTTTCAAGCAGAATATTGCAAAAGAAAATATCTACGATAAGTCTCGGGGTAGTTCTATGTTGTTCTAGACCAGAACGGGGGTGTTGCGGACCAAGACCTACCGAGCCAAATACGAAGGCACAGACACGGTATTTAGTACTTGTGGAGAAGAGGAAACGGCTGAACATTTAATAATCTTCTCTAAAGGTCTCCACCGTATAGTCCAAGATAATAGCGGCGAATTTTTCAGAGCATTGGAGTTTAGGAACATTAAAGGCAAAATAGACTTTAAACGGGTATAAATAACCAGGAGGAGGCCAGCTGATTAGTGGCTGCGATCAAGGGTGGAGTGAAATTCAATCCTTGAACACATAGTGATAGTACTTGACTTTATGGCTATGTGGCGAGAGCCACCGCTCGATCTAAAGGGCATAGCCAGATACATTCATCATCCATCCATCCTTGAAACTGGATCTGTTCACGCACCATCAAAGTTCGGACGTTGCGTAAACCTAATACCAAGCTTACAAAGGTGATCATGGGGTGCACCTAAAGTGGGGCCGTTGCAGTTCATGAAGAATGCTTCAGCTTTGGCCATCAGTGGTGATTGTTCCGTGAAGCACCATTTGTCATCTTCATGAAGAATGCTAGAAAGAAGGTGAAAGACGCGGCGCCAGGGCTCCCGAAAGCAATGTTCCTGGGAAGGCTACAACCAATTTTCAGATGGGGATAGCGATAACGTGACTATTACAAAGGAATAGCTATGGCAATCTGCGGCGTTTCTACATTGCAAGAGGATAAGCTCAGCTGTTCCCCCTTTTTTCTTGTTGTCTTAGCTGCACCAGCAATCAGGCGTATATTAGGAATCGGGAAACGTGCAATCTTCACGGGTAAGCAAGTACGCAGAGAGCCAACAAATTGGGCTCAGTCTTCACGGGGGCGTGTCACGTTCTTGTATCCTATCTTCCGGCGAGCAATTCATCTGAACACGCTCACTTTGTTCCCGCCCAGCAAGTACGCCGTTACATCCAATCGTTCCTTGTACTACTGGTTGGGTGGTCCTTTGTTCTAGACAAAACCTCAAAAAAGGAAACAAAATGACAAGTCAGATGCACGAACCATCTGCTCGAAAAAAGGATGAGGCATTGCTAGGCTTATAGCTTTTCCCCTTGTAGTAATTGCAATATTCGTGAAATGACTCTTTGAGGCAGCACAAGTTCTGGGAAAACAACGTTCAGATTCAAGTCAATATACCTCAACAAGTAAGAACTCTGTGTTGCTTCTGAAAAAATTGAAGATATATCTACTCTCCCAAGTAATATAACGCACTGAAAGTTAAGTTAGCTATAAGAACTTTCACAAACACCAGCTTATGAGCGAAGCTTCAATACAGGCCAGTATCTTTCTCGGTGCCGTGTGTCTGTATATATGTATGACATAAATCATATTGTGTGTGAAATAAGTGCAAGAATATTTTCTAAGAACATTCTGCTTGGTTCTACTTTCTAAGAACATTCTGCTTGGTTCTACTTTCTAAGAAAGTAGAACCAAGCAGAAAAGAATGCAAGGTTGCAGTACATACAACGGGGAACATGTGAACTCATTCTTGGTTCACTTTATCGAAGAGAGAAGCACGTTTATACGAAAAATGAGTCTAAGTAAGAGAAATACAGTTTTTATTGATGAAATTGGGCACGTATTTGCATGCTTTGATGCAAATGTCGTCGAAAGACGATGTCTTCTGTCGGCTTTCTTTCGTGCAATATGTCGCATTTTCAACGCGGCGTAAGAAACAGTAGGCTATTTAGAATTACTTATCTATGTATTTCCTAGTAAAGTACACCATCCTACGTAATACATATGTTGTCGTGTTGCGCCCCAGATGACCGTAATATTGGCTTTTTGATTCAGAATGTTACATATTTTGGGCACACAATTTTTTTCCCTTTTTGATGTTGCCGGAGTATGCATTCTACTCCAGACACACGAGATTCACCACTACACACTCAGAAAATCCTGGATGTTTGATTGCACTCAGGACTCTGTTTACACGCAAGTGTAATACGCAAGCAGTTATGTCTCTTTCTCTGTTCTTCATTGGTTTTGGTAATATCAACCTTCCTACCACAAGCACTCACCTTATCCGGATAACAGGTACTCTTCTATCCTACGTAAATGTGTTCTGTGTGGTAGCGACTCTAATGCTTATATGCGGCGCTACTGAAGAGCAAGACACTGAACAAATCTATGTTCCACTCTCGTCCACAATAAGCTGCCTACACTGAAGAACTAGATTAGAGTGGGCGGTGAGTGGGAAAACATCACCGCAGGGTCTGAAAAAACAGCTCTTCTGTAAGACGTTCGGCGGATCACATGTACCTTGCTAATCGTTGTAATGCGAAGCATGCGGTGGAAAGGTTACTGTGTTGTAAATTTTTTTATTGAGTGAAATGCTGCAAAGTGGCGCTGAATATATGTACAAATGTTGTACGCATCGGCGTATCTTAAATATTAAACCTTCTCGCTTTATAAAAAGCGGACCTGAGAGCGCACAGTTTTGAGTGTAAATAGAATAACGCTTGAATTAGTGATCCATTTAACGCAGGAGAGTAATCGTTCGTAAGGCCTGCACGATCTAACTTAAAGATCACTTAACGGCTTCTGCGTGAACGTGCATGGTATACTTCACGGGCTCTGTCTCGCATGCATGCGCGATTTCCTACATATATGTACGTATTTCGGAGACTGCGAGCGATTAATCTCAGCATCGTTAATCGTGCCACTAGTAGAGCGTAGTGCCGTCTCAGAGAATTGATTCCTTATTCTGCGGAAATCCGCAGGTAGAATTGTCTGAATTCATAAGTGTGGAGTGAAAAAGTCAGACTGTTTACAATTTTGAATTATACTTTGACACATAAAAGCGATTGTAGATAAAATGCAGAACACAGCAAATAAAACCAGTTCGAAAACGGAACGTGGAGTTCAATCACAAGGAAGCTGGAACTTCGCGATTGAGTCAAGAAGTCTCGCCTTCACAACGTTTCCTGTTGTCCTCAGGGATGACTATAGGAGACGTAGCTAGAGATGCGACAAAGGCCAGTAATGGCACCACAGCGAACCCAGGGTTCGCGGACATTTGTAGTTCAACGCTCTTTCACGATATGGCTGGAATGCTCGGTGAGCTCCGTTCTGTGACCGTACTGTGGGCAATAAATTCCTGCAATGGTGCACGCTGCACAGTAAACCGATTCTGACCCTTAAGGGTGTCAAAAGGGTGCCGACACCCTAAGCACACCCTTTGAGCACCCTATTCGCGTCTCAGCACCCTACAAGCGGAACCTAAAGGGTGAACACATCAAAAGGGTGGAAACTAGGGTGCAAAAAGGGTGCAACGACTAATGGGTGCTGATGAGCACCCATTAGGGTGCACGGTCACCGACAAAGCTTTGTGAGTAACGTGGTCATAGAGCATAACCAACAGCTTTTAGATGTCTACTGGTTAGACACCATGGTCTCATTAATAGCCCCACCGCAGTAACGGATATCTGAATAGCGATAGTGCCCGGCTCAACGTAAGTTCTGCACTGGTTCTTGCATTCTTGCTACCTTTTTCTCGTCGCCTCACGGCCGGCGCTGACCAAGCCATGCGCTACAAGCTCACTAGCCAATGGTGGAGTACGCAGCTTGTAGAGCTACAACAGGATTGTGACTTACACATATAGAGCTCTCGGCCTCGTTCGCGCCTAACATTGAAAACAAAGCTTCGTCCATGACAGTATATATAAATCATACATTTGTTAATGCAAAGAAATACAAACCAGCAAGACCGTGATAGATAAAATAGTTTTTGTGTTGTACAAATATTTGTTAACCTTACAATGTATCAGTTGACACGTGTTACCAATTTTTCTGGCTGGCTATGGACTTTGACGTTGTAATATTATAACATTAAAGAAACGTTTTCTTGATTTTGTTCATAGAAATATTCTCTAAAGCAAGTTAAAATGAGTCTTGACTGAAACATTTTCCTAAAAAAATTCACTAAAGACAGCTAAAATATTGTTTGTCAACTAATACGCTTATTTTGTTGTGACAAATTTTGCTTGCTGCCTGTACTTTGTACTAATATACAACCGCTTTAACACTGTTTTTAACAGCCAGCTTAACTACTCAACCAGTGTACAGATGTTAACAAGGTATCGGTATAAGAAATACACAAGCAAGTAAACGTTTCAAATTTCGCGCGCTCTTTCACATTTCAAATTTCGCGCAAATACGCGTTATGTGATTATGTCATTTTCAAAATTAAAAAAAATATTCTATGCAATATACACTAGCGTATCTTCTATTTTTACCATTTTTTACTTAAAATTTAAGCATAAATAATCTATTTACTTATCATATAAAAAATTATGTGCGCAAATGCGGATCGGTGGCGTCAGCAGAACAGAAATGGCGGTATCTTCCTGAAGGCCGCAACGGCCGTGTGCCGAGTGTTTAAAGTCGACTTTTTATGTTGTTCAAAGTGTGCTTGCGCTGTCTTTCGTGTTCTGTCGGTGCTGCTTGTTACGAAGATGCACTATACTCAAGAGAGGACCGGCTGCTTTGTACCATCGAGCGCTCGCCAAACTAAAAAGGTAGGTGGATGTTTATGCTGTCGACGCTTTGTTTTTTGCTTCTCCGGCCAGGCCGCGGCGTGCCCGATCCAGGCTTCCGCTCGCGTCCTCGGCTCTTCCCGCGGTTAACACCGAAAGCGCTATAGTGTAATAACGTTGTGAACTAAGGTTTTTCTAGCTGGTAGACGATAAGTGAGTTTTTATTAACGTAGCGAGCCTGCTGGCGTGTCTGATTTCATTAGGCTCAAGTCTAAGCTCAGGGACGTTACGCGCGGATGAATTTTTTCTGTGGCGAAGGAGGTTAAAGCAATGTGCGCTGTGTGGCTGTGAGTCGGCGGGCAATGCTCTTCACGCTATGAATCACTATATTTTTGCAATGCCGTCAGACGCCGTTCGGGGACTGCGCATGGAAGCCGTAAGCGTCGTCTGTGTGTCGCGTGCGTTGGAGTATTCCGGCGATTCGCGTTGAATTAGATCTTTGCGTATTTAATTTAGAAGAATGGAGAAGAATAACGTGGTGTCCGCGTTGGTATTTACGCGGCCTTGTTCGTTTTCTGTGCAAAGAAGTATATGAAGAAAGTTTTATATGTTACGCGTCCTCTTTTCAACAGCTACATGATCATTAAATGTGTGTGACTACTATAAGGTAGATGTGTTTTCCTGTGTGACCAAATGTATTTGCATACACCGGGCACGTATAATATTAAATTACCATGATATTCAGCTTAATTAAGTGTGCGTAAACTTGACACAGCGTGCTGTAGGTGCGGTTCTCAAAGCGTGCAATTACGCCTGGGTCAATACATTTTCTCTATGAGTGGCCGAATAGCCGTACGTTAGCTGTGCAAGCGCTAGGTTGAGCAGTAGTTCACTCGTTCGAGTGCAATTTTGGTGGTACAGCTTGTTCCCCCCTGTTCACATATCATTGCATTCTTCTGGTTTGTAAAAGAATTGTGGGCGCTGCTGCCCGATTTGGAGTTAAAACTTTGCCGAGTACCTACACGTCTACAAACATTCTAAAACTAAGTTCTACCAAAACTTCCAATGACACTTTCGAATACAAGTGTAACGCTTTATCTGATATCATAAATTCTTTATGACCTTGCTGCAGATTTACAAGGGACCTGTGATATGTGCAGTGTATGAATGCCTAATTTATTGCTCAAAACACAATATGGTTATACATCACAGTACGCGTGCCAAAGGCGTGCATATGTTGCTGCTGACATGCAAACTTAGACATTGTATTTATCTAAGAATGAACAAATCTAAACTGCCGTTTTTTGAAGATGTACGCATCAGACCAATTGAATAATATCAAAAATAATGTTCACCAAGTGATTGTTGTTTATTGCCTTGCACCGACGTCACTAAAACCGCCTTGTTGGTACTTAGACCACATGGTAGGATGCAAGATTCATGACGTCATATTGAATGTTAATGTCACATGATAAGCAAGTTAAATTGTTATTAGCATACAGAGGCCAATAACGTTATGGCCTCATCGTTATCATAATGAAGCAGGTTAGGCAATATGTGATCCTGCTGCCTTTACGTCATGTTGGGAAACCATTGTTATGTAGCTATCTGCAGTGTCTGAGATCCTGGTTGCCAGTCAATATTGCAGAAGCTTGCCTGCTTCATTGTGATGGCATGGGGTTCAAGATTGATGTTTTGTCTTAGCGTTTCCACTTTTCCTCCCCTATGGTCACACAGCTTGTGCTGTTTGATTAGAAGTGAGGAGTAGTGCCTTTTTAGCCAACCAAAACAATTTAGATCAATGATCACTGAAGCAGCACACAATATTCATTTAGTGAACTCAATTTCAGGCAAATTATAAACGTCCGAATGTTAGCCGTTTGAAGGAAGCTTCATTCGTTGAACTCATGAGAATAAATGGTAGAGAAGGAAAGGCAGGGAGGTTAGCCAGACCAGCAAAGACGGTCTATCACCCTACATGGGGGAACAGGGAGATTGATGTCCTGTCGCAGTGGTCTAGTCGCTAAGGTACTCGTTTTTTCGATAAAGGTGAAAGTGCTGTAGGCCTGTGTTCTCAGATTTGTGTGCACGTTAAAGAACCCCAGGTGGTCGAAATTTCTGGAGCCCTCCACTACCTTGGTAAAAAATTCATGTGTCAGTATTGCTTTAATTTTATGGTTTATCTGCTGTGGATGCATATGCGCATACTGACATATATATGCAGTGGTATTGCAATTTTACGGAATAAAATATTCATATGGTGCATATTGCATGGCATTTACTTAAGAAACACATCACATGGGTATCATAACTACAGAAATGCAAATGTACCTCTATGGATATCAGCTTCAAGAACAGAATTTATTGATTGCAGGCAACAGCATTACTCACGCATGCTTATCTCTTAATTACGCGCAGTCGATACAGCTAAAAGGGGGTGTCTTCATCTAAAAGTTCTAACTTCATCTTCGTGCATGAGTGAGCTATAAAGGTGAATGAAAATTCACATGTATGACATCGACATGAAAAGCTCTGCAGCAGCATGTTTTTCGTTGTATTTATACTGCAGCATGCCCTTTTTGTATTTCTCAGTTGCGTGCCACGAGTTTCTAGCCATTCACTGCAATTTGGCAAGCAGCGCATGCAGTCTAGACAAACCTCACTAAAATAATTTTTTTGCACTGGTGCAGAAATTCTTCGGCACGGTCTGTCATTTCATTTGAGTGAGGCTGCTCAAGGAAATTTCCTGACAAGGTCAAGGAGCCCAAGCACCAGCGAACTCTGAACCATTGTTTCAAGCATCAGCTCTGTTCACCCTGCTTATGCGCTGTGCCTCACCAAGCTACTGGACGCTGCCTCATTATATGAAGTGCTCTCCATATTCTCCTCAGTTTGGCAGCAGTGTGGGTGGTCTTCGCAGTGCTTGCCAAAATCATTTTTGCACAGGTTAGACACTTATTTCTTGCTTTATATGTGTTAATATTACTGCATGCACTCCTGCTAAGCAAGAGTACTAATGTTTCCTGTGAATTCTTTGTCATGGTAAACAGAGGATTTCAAGTACGAAATTCATACTGAACTTTGGTCCTTCAAGAAGTGTGGAACAATTGTGGTGACAGTGTCAACGCGCTCTCTTTAGAAATAAAGGCTTTGCATGAAGAGCCTGTCGCACCTTGAAACAGGCACAAAAAACTTCCAGGTGAAAATAAGCAACTTCAGATGAAAATTGAAGAATTTACACTGTATTCAAGGTTGAATTATCCGACATCAAAGGCGTCTCAGATGAGGGTTTTCTTTTGACGCTGTCCGAAATTTTTGGGCGATGATGGAAAAACCAATACTCGTGATGATATTGACACTGCAGACAAATTAGGAACAAACAAGCCTAGTTTGAAAAAAAATAGTAGTGCATTATGAACGATGTTACAAATGAAATGTTCGGATAATACAAAAAACTTACGTCTGTCTACAGTGGCCTTTTCTTTTAGATCAAGTAGTCCTATTTATGTCAATGAACACTTGACAAGACAAGGTAAGCAGTTAGTGAGAGCACGAATGCAAAAAAACAAGTAGGATGGAGGTTCATTTGGATGTAAGGCACGAAATTTATAGCGAAAAAAATTGGAAACATTAGCAATTTTAAAGACTGCCTTCTTAGAAGATTTGGCGAAACGCTGTGTTGATGCCTTCAGAGCCACACTTTTCTTGAGCTTGCAATGTCAGTAAACTATGACTGACATGGCATAATTTTGATACCTAGATAGTGAAAAATTGATACCTAGATAGTGAAAAAGGCCACCAGCTATCTTCAATGCCTTTACCTTAAACGCTCTTATCATTATAAATAAGACTAGTAGCCTGTGTCTCTATTTCGACGACATTTCGGTAAAATTTGATGCCATTCTTTTGACATAATCCTTGTATTTTTTGTGCGATATAGCCCACCAAAAACACCAGGGTACAATTATCATGGCAATGTGTAGTTCATAAAATGGGGAAAAGGAATAGCGCTGTACATCTAACGTTAATTTTGGGCCGATGTCAATAGACTTTCGTGTGTTAAGCCCTGTGTTGAGTGTCTAGTAGTACGACTTGGGCGTTTTGTTTTGCAGCAATTAGCATGCCTCCATTTGGTCATAAGTAGGAATTTTGAGTTTTTGGAAACCAGGTAACTTGATTTATCGGTCACAGATGCACAGAGGATTTTTCGCTCAGAACCAACGGGGCAGACGCTGGTTTTCTGCGACACGAGCTCTTCAACGCTATCATGTTAAAAAGCTGATATTGGCAGCATTGACTAAATGAATGCAAAGAATAAAGTCAAGTGTCCTAGCAGGAATCGAAACCTAGTATTCTGCTTGGTAATTAAGTATTCTACCACAGAGTCATGCCCGGCCTCGGTTATACTTTCTAAATAGTCTCAAATGTTTGTGTAACATCAACTGTCGTTGCAGTACTGACTATCAAATTTTATAACTATTACATGTGCACTCCTATGATGCAGCCGTGAGGTCGAATCAAAGTCAATTGTAGTCAGGCACCATCCTGTGAAGTATTTGTGTAGCAGTGTTGAGGGCTACCATCGTCACGAGTGCCAGTGCAAACACCAGTGCTTCATACCAGCCTATCACTTCTAGTGTGGCTAATATCCATGTTTCTGTTGGCATCGTTACGAAACAGCAAATAACTGCTAATGTTGTCAAAGGTGTGACACCTCCCCATAACAAATGAAACATATGCGGCTGTTTAACGTATGTGTGTGCAAGAATTTGTACTTATATTGAGCTCCACTTCATAAGATCGCTCAATAAAAATATAAAATACATGTTATGCGTGTTTCGCATAACATCGATTCCCAAGGTATGTGGGGTCTGCCAAATTTTTAGCATCAATTTTGTAACCTAAATGCTATCATTAACAATTATTTATTGAACATGAACAGCTGGACTGCAACATACCAAGTTTCAGGTATTAGGAAAACTGAATATGTTCATGACTACAGCATACCTAACAGGCAAATACTAGTACTACATACATGACACACTATTGTAGAGCTAGACTAGAATATTGCTTATTGGGACTTTACATTTCTTTAAAAACCCTAATTAACTTCAGTGCCTTATTCGTTTTGTTCAAATCGGATGTGGGCAATTACTTGATGAATAGCTTTTTTAATCAAACCTAACATATGTTTCACGTGTGCATCATGCTGAATCTTTGCTCAGATGTTTCTTTTGTATATATTTCCTTCCTACTATACTGTTTGTTTTTGTATGTGAAATCTGTTGTACGTGCTACCCTCTATAGGCCCCCAGGTACTGTCAAGTTGTTTACAGTTTTTTGCCTGGGGGACCTCTAACAAGCATGTTTTCTGTTGAAAATAAAGCGAATTTCGATGCTGACTTCTACTCACATAGAACTAAGAACACTCCAGCATGACAAAGCATATTGTATCTTGGACAGTCTGTCTTGTAAAACTCTTAGTGATTACTTCTGTCTTTATTCTAGGCTTCCTGGTGCGGATGTGCTGTAGAGAAGGGGCGCCCTGACCACACTTTTGTAAAAGGAACCAAAGTCGCCTGGGCAGCTGAAGATGGATTGTGCAAGTGTTTGAATGATCACATTATATTAATCAAACACCACTTGCATTACTTTGCCAATATTTGTGATTTTGTAACGCACAAGTTTAGAAACACACACACATATATAAAGCGAGAGCTGTAAATAAGCCTTGAGCAAGTTTGTAGTCAAGGCTTTTAGCATGATGACTAAAGCATGTAATATAAGCCCACATGTTTTACCACACACCTACTTTCCTATCTATTTTCTTTTTCAATTTTGTGGGCACTGGCAACACCCTCAATAAGCGCCTTTGGACTGCTGGTGCCTCTAACTTATATTTTGTTGTTCTAAATAATTTATTTGTTACCTACTATGCAAGGAGGGAAGTAAGAATGCTAAAAGTTAAAAAAGAAGTCTCGTCACAAAATAAGATGTCTACTCGTAAGAAAAAAGATTTGAAAAACAGAAGATTGATCCTCACTCACAAAGATCTCACCATTACAATTTATGCAGAAGGTCATAGCTCATGTTTACTATTGTCAATCTTTTTCGGTTGTATGCTATGTACAATAAAATAGTGACTATTTGCATCATGTTAATTTATTTGTCAGAAATTTTTGTTGGGGCCTAATATCTTGCATTCTCACACGCATAAAAGCTCACGTCTGCTACACATAATCTAAAAAAGCGCAATGTGGTAAGGTTCTGTATTTAGTGCATATTATCTGTGTGTCTTTCAAAGTGAGTATATGGCATTTGAAATAATCACCAGTATTCGAAACTTGTGAATTTTAATTTGCAGGCATGCATGTCTGTATGGTGACCAAGTATCCATAAATTGTGCATGCATGTGTGCAGCAAGGGGCCTTGAATAGATTACATTCATTCTGGACCGAAAATGGGTAGCACAGGCCATATACGCACTCTGGGATCAATTTCATGATTATTGAAACACACATATTTATTCAATATAGCTTGCTTTAAGGTATATATTTACATATTGTCTACTTCCACCTTGAACATTTCACCATGCATCCGGCATTCTGCTGAGCGCTTCTCGAGGGCACTTTGGTAACTAGTACACAAACGTACAGACAGCTGTAAGTGGGCCTCCACTTTGTTGACTGCTGGAGAACGGCGGCTTCGCCAAATCACGCTTCCTTTGTGGTGAAGCTAACTTTGCTCTTGCAACAGTACAAGCTTATCTAAAATTCGACACTGTTCTTCAGAAGTGCCGCTTGTTCTATCCAGAGCAGCCAAAAACGAAAACCCGAGGAACAGCACCTGGACAGGGTAAGGCACAATTGCAGCACTTCTCGATAACAGTGCCGGATTCTCTATTTGCCTACACATAGAGAAAGCAAAACACTGGAGCCAACTTACCAGTAGCTTCACTGCAGAGACACTGTGTTTTAAAAGACTATGATGCAAAAGCCCCACCTAGAGCTGTCACTGTGTTTCAGTGCTAGTTTAATAAGCGCCTGCGGAAGGCACTCTGTGGAGGGCCGGCCGCGTGCATGGTGCACGTGTTCAGGGTGAAATGGACGACTTAGTACATGTGTTCAAGTACTAACAAACCGTATGTGGGCTGTCACTCAGCATGGTCTACAGAGTATACAGCAATCTGCATTTTTAGCCATCTCCAGCACCAATCCTAGATTTGGCCCACTGGTACGTCGATGTGGAGCACCCTTCCAGCACCCATTTGAAAGGGTGTTATGACGTCACAGCACCTTTTTTTAAAGGGTGCACTCATTACACCCTTCAAAATTTTTGCTCTGCACCCTTTTCTTAAGGGTGCTGAGCTCTGCACCCTTTCTTAGCACCCTTTTTTGAACACCCAATAGGGACCAAAGGGTGTTCGTCTGGCGACAAGCTCATTTACACCCTTAAGGGTCAGATTTGGTTTAGTGTGTGATAAACGCTTCCTGTGCTTTGTTCCCGCAGTGCAATGGTGGGTTCACAATGCCAACGCCCTCGCCAGTTATTACCGAAGTAGTGTACGCCACTGCGGGTGACACGCTCTTTAGGCACGTTGTGCTGATTGGTAGGCAAAGGGTTTGCGTTAGCGCTGCCACAGATTTGCATGCAAACTCGCGTAACCGCCGAATTGCGTCACGTACACCAAAGCAGGAGGGAATAGTTTTACGTTATCCCGCTTCTTGGCCAAAGAATTCTCCATTGACTCGAGCTAACGATCGCTAAGGTATACAAACTCATGCTTCGCTTAGTTTTTGTCTTCAAATATCAGCTGTGCATCTTTGATGCTACAATTACTTTACCAACGTTTAATATTTTATTTTCTGCCATAACTTGGCATATGTTGTCCGCATACACCTCAGCTATTTTATTTTCGCCTTCTAATATTTCTTTCAATACCTGAGGACATGGCACGAGTGCGTTCATGCCTCGCCACAACTCACAACATTTCAAGCAGCATTTCATCACAACATTTTACCGCAACATTTCAAGGCAACAATTCAATTTCACCACCGCATTTCGTTGCAGAGACAATAAGCTTGTCTACGTAGCGTGTGGCAACTGCTTTCCAGAAATATAGGGAATATTTAGCGATAAGAGCCTTTGGTGACCTCCACCCACTGCGTCACCAACGTAATTTGGGGGAATCATGTGGAATCGGTGCTTCACTTAGCCGTTGAGCAGGGTGGCTAATGATGTATGGTGGTGTGGGCTCCAAACTGCGTTCGGGAGAATGTCAATCCATCACTTCTCTTTAACGGTCCGTGCAGGCGCCTACCGGAAGAGTGGAGGTGGAAGGGCTGCAAGCGCGAGAGGGGAAAAGGCTAGGAGGAAGATGTCAATCTCACCGCTTGGAATCTCCCAGTAGCCATTTTGTTGCTTCCTTTCACACCACCCAACCAACACGCTTTCTCACTTTTCTCCCCTTGAGTGCTGTTCGCTGCTTTCCGGATCGGTTTTCAATAGACCGCCAGTTCCTAAAAGCACCGTAGGACGCTCGTCTTGATGGGTAGCAGACGCGCGTCCACCTTTGCTTAGTAACATTGTTTTTTTTATTTTTTGGTGTTTGTGAGGAGAGAGTTAGGGGTGGTAGTTTGGTATTGGTGTGACAGTGTTGTTCTTTCTTTTTCGTGCAACCCAAAAATTGAAATCACCTCCACTGATGACCAGCTTACTTTCCTAGGTGACACCATCGCAACATCAAAGTATCGTATAGCCTTTGTATATCCCCTGTTCATGCACGTTCGCTCAAAAAAAAATCAAACAACTTAGTTTTGGCCCTCAAGAAAATCAGTGTGCGGTCGTAAAGCTTCAGGAACTAAGCTCTACTGTCATGTTTTTTTTTCTTTGTCGAAGGAGTATGCCGCTTTGCCTTCCGAATAATGGAAGATAAGAGGCCCGATAATCTTTTTGTAGCTTTCGTCTTCTTAGCTTGAATTATTAAGGTTGCATCAGTTCAATAGCGCAAGCGAGAAAAATAACGCCATGCTTTTTTTTTCTCCAAGAAAGAGATAGAAAGGAAGGGAGGTTAGCCACTTTTTACATCGGCTGGCTTATCAATGTTGGAAAACCGAAGTACCTCAATAATATGAAAGAAATGCTCGAAACAAAACACTACATTGGAAATATATGACCCGACACATAACTCACATTTTGGGCCCTCTAGCATAAGTGCTAGTGTGCTTATGTCTATACTTTTGGCAACCTTTCTTTTCTTTTTTAACTGTGGAAGCGAATATCAGAGGCTACGTAGCAGGTCACAGGTAGTTCACATCTGCTCGGCCATGTGCCTCAACAATGTCACCAACTCACAAGAAAAGCGTGTGGACTTTAAGTTGTCTCTTTAGAACATTTGCATTAGCTTGACAGCTAACCTGACCTTATAATGAGAAAACTTGTGCTCCGATATGTGTATTCAATATGACTATGCCGCACCATGTTGGTCTAGTGACTAAGGTACTCGGCTGCTGACCCACAGATCGCGGGATCTAATCTCGGCTGTGGCGGCTGCATTTTCGATGGAGGCGAAAATGCTGTAGGCCCGTGTGCTCAGATTTGGGTGCACGTTAAAGAACCCCAGGTGGTCGAAATTTCCCGAGTCCTCAACTTCACCGTTCCTCATAACCATATGGTGATTTCGCGACGTTAAACCCCACCTATCAATCAAATCAATCAATATGACTCTTAACTTTCGCCTGAACCATTCTTTACGTAGTGCATTTATTCCTTACAAGGCTTATAACAGCCATCCCCTTAAGCAAGTTATGCCTTTTTAGTCCACTCAGGAACTATCTATATCATGAACATGTGTCTGCCACAGACATGGTATAGATTTCACCAATGCCGATGACCCACTGAACATGGTGAAGGAAACAGCTAGCCCAAGAAATAATTGTTATCATAAAGTGGTGGGTGTCAAAAAATGGGGCTAATCTAACTACTCAAAAATGGCCCACTGAAAGTAGATAGTGTTCAGCAAAAAAAAAGACAACGAATTGATAGCAGCAATACGAAAAACCCCAAATACCTGCAACTATAGAGTATTAGCAGTATAGAAAAGGAAAATACGTATGGCTGCAGGGACAGCTCGAAGCAACGGAGGGCTTACGCAAACCACGACGAGGCATAGAGCTATAAACCCTTGGTTTCAAAGGTTGCTGCTCTCTCTGGAGTTTGGACATTCGTGTCATGTCTTTGACTGCTTTCCGTCTAACTCTAACCCCTCAGCACGGATAATCAATGTAGAGGCAGCATACTGTGACTCAGTTAAAGCCCAGAAATAACCTAGAACCCCAATCACCGAGCTGAGGCCTAGAAGCAATTTATAAGTAAATAGAATAGTTTTCAGAATCATCCAGTGTTCGAAGCCTTGAGTAACTTTGGGGAAGCTTTGTATTTTTCTTAATATTCGGAAATTCAAAAGCACTGGCGTGGAAGACAAAGACATAACTAAAGAAATAATAGCTAAAAAGAGAAGAAGCAAAGAATGGATAATATGACATTGCTCCAAGTGTGTTTGTTGCTCGTTAGAAGATTAACAGTTTGCTCATTCAAAACCTTCAGTGCCGAGGTGGGCTTCAGTCACTTTTCCAGAGCCTTTGCCTCGGATTAAGAATAATTGTCAGCTCTGTTTAACGTATCTATGGAGTTCTTCCTTGCACGTACTGAAAGGGAAAAGCTGACGGAAAGATAGGCATCAAGTTTTCACTTGTATGCCATCATCGCATTCTGGGCTGTTGGTCACTTCAGCGGTGTCAGTAAGAGGACTGACTGCTGCTTTTTGTCATTTTTATTGCTTCTAAGCCTTTTATGAGTGTTGTCATCCTGGTAGCTATATACAGAATGTTCACTGGAGCGTAAACAATGTATCCCGAGAAGTTGTGATGTGAAGCCACCATTGCCTCAGTGGCCATGAAGCGTGAATTGTATATATATACAAATTTGAAAAATGCGTGCATCTACATGCATTTATCAAGCCATTCTTGGCAACTTTTTTAAGCTGCACTTTATCTCGTCAAGCCTACATCAAGTTCGATGAAGTGGAATACCACACAGTACGATTATTTGCGTTTCTTTCATTCCTTTGCCCCTCTCCCCCCTCCAAAAATACTGAGTACTTTAAGAAAAATGCTAACACAGTCAATTGGATATGCAAAACACTTGTTTCATAGTTATGAGCGTCACTTACAGCCTTAAAGCACAGAAATAAAAGGCAAAGATGAGCCATACCTCATTAGAATGATTCATTTTTTATCGATAGCGAACGAGAGGAAAGAAACAGCTGCAGCCTCTTTGCTCACTGCTCAAGCCAGAGGCAAATTGCTTCCGTTGCGGTCCCCGCTGCACGGAGCAGGAATAGAGATATGAACCCTTGGTTTCAATGGTAGCTGCTCTCTCTGGAGTTTGGGCACGTGTCATGTCTTCGAATGCTTCTCGTCTAACTCGGACCTCTCAGCACGAAGAATCAACGTAGAGGCAGCATACTGTGACTCAGCTAAAGCCCAGCAACAACCTAGAACCCCAATCACCTAGCTGAGGCCTAGAAGCAATCTATAAGTAAATAGAATAGTTTTCAGAATCATCCAGTGTTCGAAGCTTTGAGTAACTTTGTGGAAACTTTGTATTTTTCTTAATATTCGGAAAATCAAAAGCACTGGCGTGGAAGACAAAGACATAACTAAAAAAATAATAACTATAAAGAGAAGCAAAGAATGAATAATACGACATTGCTCCAAGGGTGTTTGTTGCTCGTTAGAAGATTAACAGTTAGCTCATTCAAAACCTTCAGTGCCGAGGTGGGCTTCAGTCACTTTTCCAGAGCCTTTGCCTCTGATTAAGGACAATTGCCAGCTCTGTTTAACGTATCTATGGAGTTCTTCCTTGCACGGACTGAAAGGGAAAAGCTGACGGAAAGATAGGCGATCAATTTTTCACTGGTATGCCATCATCGCATTCTGGGCTATTGGTCACTTCAGCGGTGTCAGTAAGAAAACTGACTGCTGCTTTTTTGTCATTGGTATTGCTTCTAAGCCTTTTATGAGTGTTGTCGTCCTAGTAGCTATATACAGAATGTTCACTGGAGTGTAAACAATGTATCACGAGGAATCGAGCGGTGAAGCCACTATTGCCTCAATGGTCATGAAGCGTGAATTGTATATATATAATATATATAAATTTGACAATGCGTGCATCTACAGCATTTATCAAGCCATGATTGGCATCTTTTTTAGCTGCACTTTATTCGTCAAGCTGCATCAAGTGCGATGAAGTGGAATACCACACAGTACGATTATTTGCGTTTCTTTCATACCTTTTCCCCTCCCTCCCACTAAAAATACTGAGTACTTTAAGGAAAATACTAACGCAGTGAATTGGATATGCAAAACACCTTTGTACTATTTTATGAGCGTCACTTACAGCCTTACAGCACAGAAATAAAAGCAAAATGAGCCTATAACTCATTAGAATGATCGTTTTTTATCTGATAGCGAACGAGAAGAAAGAAACAGCTGCAGCCTCTTTGCTCACTGCTCAAGCCCGAGGCAAATTGCTTCCGTTGCGGTCCCCACTGCGCGAAGCAGGAATAGAGATATGAGTTTGGTAACATTGTTTTCTCTCTGTTATTTTTGTAGTTCCGGGGATTCGTTCATGTTTATTCATTTCAACCGAGTCTGTGTTGTAACCTGCACGACAGTGTTTTTTTCCCATTTAAAGATGAATGACAGGCTCAGAAGGGCTTAAACAGGAATCGCAAATGTTGTGCACGATATATTATACGCGCAAGTGCAGTAATCAGTTGTGAATCAGATGTACTTTGTTTTCGTTTGCTCTGCTTAGTTGTAAAGTTTGTTTCTCAGAGTTCACACGCGTTTGAGCATTCATAAAATAACAAAAAAATGAATAGTATTGTGTATAAATCCTTAATTGCATGAAAATAAAAAAAGACGGCGCACTGAAGTTACCTTGTCTAATAGGTAATTTCAATAGCTTAAAGGTCACTCACTATGCTGACGTCAGTGCCGCAGAACCTCTACTCACGTAAGAATGCACGTGTACTCTGAAATATAGCTATTTTACGACACCCAAACATAACTAAACTTCCAGCAATGATAACTACAAAATAATTTTTTCATTGCGGTAATTTGCGTATCTATGAACATTGCAGATTTTAATTTTTACTTTGTGGGCTTCAACGTACAGACTGCGCAATTTTGGTTTGAGAAAGTTGAATGATATTGCTACGTAGCTGACGTATCAGCGGTCAGAAGACGACAACGAGGAAGTGGTCTGTCGGTTGTGCGTGCTGCCTTCCATCTTAGTCGACGCCACACGCATCAGTTTGAATATAGATTTTAAGTAGACACGCGTCGTGTCATTTTTACGTAACAATGTCTTGGAAAACAATATGTAAAGTATATATAGTATTTGAATAGTACTAATGCTATAGTGTTAATCTGTAACACTGTTCCAGCGATATATGGTTACGTTAACACCTTTCCTGTGAAGTTGTAATATAGCTTAGAAACACACTTTTGTTAGTTCAGTTCTCACTACATGCGTCCCCGTCAGCATTGTTCTATGTGCTACGTATCTCTATCTCTATTAACTGTATAGATTTGAAAGAATCATAAGTATATATTTGCCTGTATTTCATTCCTATTAACCGATTGTGTACATGAAGGAGTATTAAACTGGAAACCACTGGGATTGTAGATACTTGAAAGAATAATAGGGATATATTAGCGTATATTTCATTTGTAGTCTCTATGTACTTGAAGCAGTATACTTAACTGAAACCAGTGTAATTGTATGTTGCAAAGAATTGTCGATGAAGTGAAACTGGATAAATATATTAAACATTTGAGGTGTTGCATGTGTAGTGTACGTATACGTGAACGTATATCTGCTGAAAAAGTTGTGTGGCAGAAGAAAAGTTTGTTTTATTTGCCTATTAAATAAACGCAATATGCAAGGGCAGCAAGGCTTCATTTTCTGTAACGCGTAGTATGCATGTACTGTGAAGTATATATAGATCCAGCACAAGTTCATACACGATAGTACGCGTTTATATTTTTGCCCAGACGCAATGAATTGAGCTCGACAGGTGGCGCACCATTGATAATCAGGACCACTTTCTTCAAGTAGTGTGTAATCAGTGCATGCTGATATCTATTAGTGCAGTCTAAAAGAATATTGGCACCCCTGCCATGGGCACTCAACACCCTTGTGCACCCTTCTCGCACCCTCCTCGGAGGGTGCTAAAAAAGTGATGGACATCGAAGGCACCCTCCCTTAAGGGTGTTTTTGTAACACTCTACAGTTTTTTTACATGTACACCCTATTCTAAGGGAGCATGAAAAAGCACCCTTTTTGGAAGGTGCTGAATTAACACCCTTAGGGTGTCGTCCACGGGTCAAGCTCATTTACACCTTTCTGGGTGTAAAAATTTTTACTGTGTAGGGTACTCGGCTGCTTACCCGCCGGTCACGGGATCGATTCTCGGCTGTGGCGGCTGCATTTACGATGGAGGCGAAAATGTTGTAGGCCCGTTTTCTCAGATTTGGGTGCACAATTAAGAACCCCAGGTGGTCTAAATTTGTGTAGCCTTCCACTACTGCGTCTCTCATAAGTATAGGCTGATTTTGTGACGTTAAACCCCACATATCAATGAAGAACATAATGATTGCTAGAAAGTTTCGTACATTTAGTAATGACTTCAAGAGCCACAAGCGTTTCTTGCGAACAATAAGCTTTAGTTCAGTTAGCTGCTGCACACCACTCGCTCTGATCTCCAGGTGTTCGATGGATCATCAATCGAAACGCACTTGCTCTGGGCTGTCTGGAGGGAAGTGATGGTTAACCTCAAGCTTCCTGTCTGAGAAGACTGCGTGGCCAGGAGATTTGGACACAGAAGTGGTAATCAAACGACCGAAGTATATATTACCGTGTGATCCCAAATAAAAAAAGGAAGAGAATGCAACGTGTACAAAGAGGCTCTATCGTAAAGAAGGGAATGTCACGCTTAGGTGGAACGCCTCTTCTTGCGGGAATTCGGCGAGACACCATGCCACCACGGGCGAGATGAGCCTGTGATGACGGTCGCGTCAGCGAAGCAGCATGCACGAGACAACCACACCCACGAGAATAATACGTTCCCCTCCATCATACATCAGAGTCAGTGTGACGTGCAAGCCGTTGGTCGACAAGAGGCAGTCATGGTAAGACTATAGAAGCGCTGTTGCTGGGCGGCCTACATAGGTTAGAATGTACAGATGGGGACACCTAGGGTAGCCTGACAGAGATATAAGAACTGGAAGCACGTCGCTGCCGGTGCATTCCTCGAAAACACAAAAAATATAGGCTACACGAGGAAAAGAAAATATAGTATGGGCAACCTTGCCATCAGGCCTTGCGTATATGTTGTGAATTCATCTGCCTATATAAAGTATATAGGGGGCGTTGAAAGCACTAAACGTTGTCATGACATCAAAATTGCATTGCAAGGCTTTTATATACATTGAAAAACTAAATTGAATTTCATGACTTTGACCAATTTTACGGTGAAAGCTGGCATGAGATGGCAAGAAGGACAGTTTTTTTTTTGGCACCGTAGTTTTCGGCGCTGCTGTCCGTAAGGACCATGGCAATAAACTAAATAATATAAGTAAAAACGCCGAGAACAGAGCGAGATTTGAACACTGGCCCTCTGTGTGCCAGCCCAGCGAAGGGAAGGAACCAGCGCTACCTCGTGTTCACGCTCAACGCGATTTTGCTTGGAAATACGTCCACGCTGCACGGGTTTGTGGGTCACGTGACCCATGAACACGGAAAAGAAGCTATTCGTTTTTGTCATCTTCTTCGAGTGATGATCATTTCAATACAGACATTTGTATTGTGTCCGGAAGTGAACACCGTGATGGCGGTGAATGAGTAGCTCCACCGGTGATAGCGAAGACAGCTCGAACGCGAACGTAGCGAGTACCCGCCAGTGAAGCCGCTGTGCGTTATTCCGTGTTTTGAAATTTTCCACACAGCCCCGAATCTTCCCGAGTCAAATACACCAAAGAGGCTTCGCCTACAGAAGTGAACAAACCTGCTTTATTTGTAAAGTTATTATTCATTAGCAGCAGGTAGCTGGTTTCCTACGTATTGTTTTGATATGAACTTTATTACGTTCATTTGACTAAGTTTGCGGTAAAACTATGTTTTCAACATCACCTAGCTACTTTTAGTTTAATGAGAATCGAAATGAGCAATAAATAAAAGCACCTTTTTACAGGAAGTAAAGAAAAAAATAGTGGGTAAGGGGTTAAAAGCCTTCAAGACTTAAATAACATTTTCGCATGAGCTTGGAAGAGCTCTGTAGCTTCGAGCAAACCTATGGTGAAGATAAAATTGCGGTAAAGTGTGCTTTCGGGTTGGTTATGCTTAGCACGCGTTTCCAAGGCACCGTGCTTCCAAGTTATAGATCGGTGTCTTCATTTCCGACGTCCGCTCATGGCATGTTGCACATATGATATCAATAGCTTACGGATCCTTGATGCGGACTAGCAAGTATGGCTATTAAGTGTATACCGGCAATCCTTTCATATAAAACAGTAGTCGATGCAGGAGCTCTCAAGTACATATGTAGAATGCAGTTACGTCTTGTGCTATTTGGAACCTCAGTGGTCACGTACAGAAGGTTAGTGATCAATGACGCCACTCACATTTAATATTGATGATGCTGGAGACAGTCGCTGGCCTTCCCCTTTATAATGCACCACCAGCTTTCCGTGGTATATTAATAATTACATGAGACGATTGTCTATGGTTCTTTTGATTGGTGCGCAACTATTGTGTCTGGTTCTTTTTCTCCTGAACAATGAATAGGATGAGTTTCTTTGTGACGTATAGCTATGTTGAATGACCAAAGATGCAAACCCAAGAAAAAAAGATACCCTGTCAAAGAACACGCACAGAGTGCTCGGTCCACCATGGGGCATACCGTTTTGCCCTAGTTTGGATGAAATCCAGCCGATTTTGAAAGTCTATTTGTTTTCTTGAATAAAATGCAACATAAACATCAGCAAAAAGGTTGCCTTAGCTTAAGGTATAGGATAGGCTAGCTAGTTTGGTAAAGCAACATAAAGTAGGACCATGAAGTGCCAGCTCAAACCATAGACAGTTTTGCTTTATATGCTATAGTGTACAGTGCTAAACACGAATAATCACTTTAAAATTTAACTGAGATCGTACGGAATAGACAGTTTCATTAGTATACCAACCGCAACAGTGACTTTAAACAGTGATATTATTTGCCTCTTACTGTTGTGACATGATTGAAAATGGCTGCACGCAAAAATAATACAAATGTAAGCCTAACCGAAGCCTAAGTTCGATATAGATGTTCATGGACATAGTAAGGTACCGAGCTAATTAGGTGCCGTATTCTGTGCACCACATATGAGAGCCAAAATACAGTGGTAACAAAAACATAAAGCGCAAAAAAACATGTAATCCAGGACTGCAACTGCGTTTGCGAAGAAAATAAAAGTAAATACCCTATGACCAAGAAAAATCTTACGAAACTAATTGCCACGGTCACTCTTCATATTTTTATATAATGCGAATTGTATGGCTGTGAGAGCACACTCGTTCTTACTACTGGCAAAGTCTGCTTTCAAGTGCCCTTAAAGAGTCATTGCTCATACATGATGAATAATGCAAAACTTATGCTTCCATCATAAAAAAACTTATCGCATCTGATAAAATTATTTTAAGAAAGACTGCAAATTGAATGAAGCAAATATTTTTTTTATTTTATCGATTGATGGCTACTTTTCTATTCGTGCATGCCACAGTTTCATTACTGAATTTACGAAGTGCAATATGATCAAGTGGAATCACAGCCATGAACAGCAAAGTTCCAAATTCTTGTTTTCTTTAAGATATTGCAGTAGTGACAAAACGGGCAAAAGTCTGTTAAATAGAACTGGAAATACAATTTTTTTCTGTAGAGAAATTTTTTATTGTTTTAGTTACAACACAAGAACTAATTCTTTGCTTTCAATTTTCATATAAACACGGTTTTTGGTGGGAGCACCACGTGGTATAAGTTCCGTCTCAACGTGAACCAAAAATAATTTTTTATAAGTGGTCAGGTTTTCACATACTATCTAGAATCCTCAGTGATCTCTAATAATTCTTATTTCATAATACATCTTCGCAGAAAAAGTATTCATTACTCAGATCCGCATATATGCATGTATAAAAAGTGTGGACGGAAATTCTAGAGGCGTTTATGACAATGACAATGCAGTACCATTATTTGTACTCGAGCACCTTGCTCTAACATTTCTGCCTGTTATGTATTGTAAAATTGTAATTCAAACGACAAACGACCCCCTCAGAATACCTTTTCTCACAAAAAAACCTTGAGACGACATTATGCGAAACGCGGAAGGCTCCGATGTGATGACAAAGAACGTTCTATTCACCGAAATGCTTGTGTAAGGCATTGCTTTCAATCTAAGAAACCAGAACAATTTTTTGGAATACATTTGACATACCCGCCAGAATGGCAAGGACGTATGGCGTGGAATCAACCGCATTCCATGCTGTGCCAGTTTTGGTGTATACCAAATCATGAAAGCAGCTAAGAGAGTGCCCAGACAAAGGCAGTACACAAAGGAACGAATGGACGGATGGATGGATTGACGGACGGACGGATGGACGGATGAATGGATGGACGAATGTATGAACGGATGGATGGATGGATGGACGGATGCATGGACGGATGGATGGACGGATGGGTGGACGGATGGGTGGATGCACGGATGGACGGATGGGTGGGTGGACGTATGGGTGGATGAGTGGATGGGTGATTGGACGGATTTGATTGAAAGAGATGACTTTCCCTTAATGTAGAGGGCAGTAAGGTTTCTTTTCCAAGCAGTGGAGAACGTTGAAAATTCCTAACTATGCCAAATTTACCCTCCCCTCTTAGGTCCTGCCTCGAACGCACATACACACACTCCTCTATAGCAGTATTGTCTGTTGGTGCAAGAAACGGCGAAAAAAAATCAGGCATATCTGAAGGCGCTGTGCAAACTCTTTCGGAAAATACTAACATTGTAATATTTATTTCTGCTTCTACTGGGGCTTCAAAGAGCGCGTTTCTCATCTAAAACCACGCACGCATTTTGTGTGCCGCCAAGTTCCAGATTGTGTGCGGCTTCGGACGCGAAAGAGCAAGAAGACGCTTCCGGAAAAGTTCCCTCATCCTGGCAACAAAGAGTGGGTTCTTGTTCGCGAAGGTGTGCCGAAAAATGCGACAACCAAATGTAACGCCCGTAATGAGTACATGCTCTTGGTAAGCGGTAGTGGTATTTTTTCACTATCGCCACCTTACGACAATAATATAGAACTTTTGAAAAACATTCCTATGAGCACGGTTCCTGCCATGTAGTTACGAATATATGAACCGTAAACAGAAAACAGCTTGCTATTGCGCTTGCATATAAATAATTGGTATAAGCTTCATTGTCTGATGTAATTTCTTACTTCCTGATTTTAGCGCAGTTTCTCACGCCTAATAATAAAATGACCAGTCTAAATGTGTACCCACTGATTCATCAGTTTGTATCGGATAGGGCAATTTTTAATTGGGTACTCCAAAACACAGATCTCGGTGTTGTGGGCCGCTCCCACGTGGGTACTCAGATGCCGAGCTCTACAGCCAACTCGCGGGCTTGAATCCATGTAAAACTTAGAGCCAAAAGGAGAAAAAAAATCCCTTACAAGCAAAGTAACTACAAGCCATATGCACCTCTCTTCGTTGCGTGTCTGGTACTTGCACTCATGTTTTTTATATGGCCACGCGCATACAATACAAAAGAGCCCATTTGCCATCCAGTTACCTGTTGTCTCTACAGTATAGGGTTCACGCATAACTAATCCGCAAGTTTTTCACTTTGTTTGCAACGTTCACTTGTCAAACGTACCTTTAGAACAGAAAGCATGGCAACAGTATATTCCTTGCACTTTTTGCTGCCTAAGTAATGCTCCGATTTTCGCCCTATAGATATTGACATCAACAAAAGTGCTGCGCGTTTCCTGGTTCTACGAGCAGCATTCACATTTTCAGGCACGACCTTCTTCTTGCTAAAAAAACAGGGTTTACATAATCAGACACGGCCTTCTTCTTGCTAAAAAACGGGGATTAAAAGCGATTTGTCAGGATCTAGAGAAAGTCACTGATGGTGGCAGAAGCCTTCGATAGGATGCCAATGCGGAGTACGGTGTATCCTTCGCCTAGCTCTACCTCGAAAGCACCGACAAACGAAGCAACACCACCTCGGTGTGCCAAGTTAATGTTGCTATCTTTTTATTCCTTCGGGGGCTTCTGTATCTTATCTGAGAGCCCCACGCTTTGTTTCTGGAACGTGTGATCCTTTTTATAAAACGCCATACCCCCTGTATACGTATTCTCAGCTTTATCTATAAAATACTGATAGTGCACCTTCTCTAATAATGCTTTAGCATGGTTTTCCAAACAGAACTGCGCATATTGCTTAGCTTTTAGCTTTTGCTAGGATACTGGTTCTGCAGTTCCACTATTGAGAGGCATCGTACAGCCTCCCGACCCAACCAAGCCTATGTAGATTCCACTGCCCTTAAAAACAATTGCTACCTAAATACATTTTGCTTATTCTCGTTGTTCCTCATCAGCCTATTTGTTCCACGCGCCATTATGTTGTTTTTCACGAGCTGTGACCTGTGACTGTTTGTACTTCGTCTTTTGCTGCTTTCCAGCTCTCAACAATGGCTTAACTTTATCTTGCTGATTCAATCTTTAGACATCCTTGAAGTTTGCCAGAGCGACTATACGTAACTCAGTACACGCTTTGCTTTCTATATATTCGATTATACCAGACTTTACTGAGAGCATTCATGGGTATTGCTACTTACCAATATTCTTCTTGCCTAGTAGGATTTATCACTATAATTGTAACTATCGAAACACCCGCAAATGGTGCGTCCTCTTATTAGAATACACACAGTAGGGACAAGCTTTCCATTTACATCTAGCAAAAGTAGGACACCGGAACAAAATAGTTAGATTTGAAGTTCTTAACACTCATAGGCTACTTATTCTAACCACTTTCACTTACACTGTCACATTGCAAAAGGCGACGCATATAATGCACTAATCTGAATGAATGTATTGGCTTCACTTGCAAAAAAAAAACATGTATTTACGACTTCTTTCTTTTTCTTCTAACTGGTTTGGTTTTTGTTATTTAAAAGGCTGGCTGTTGGAGCAACAAACTTAGAAAATTAGGGACTCTTAACACCTAAAGCAAACAAGTTACACTCGTGGATAAAGTTGAACAACGTTCGGTGGAACGGTGCTCTTATCCATCCTCTTAAACTCCCACTCTGGCATTGTTTTTGAAAATGTTAAAGAAAAGTAAGCACTTACAACTGCAGAAGGCACTCTCCGAGGTGCCTCGTTGGCGGGAACTAAGTATGGAGTCAGCTTTGAATAACTTTATCATGCATAAATTACACGTACAGGAGTGCTGCTTGAAGCAATGGAGACAAACTGCAAATGACATCCCCCTCCACCATTTTTCTCGTGGCCGCACACTGCCCTTGTAAGCGTGAAACGAGGCGGATACTTAATATAAAGAATGCACTCATTAGGAGAACGGCTGAATATTGCATTTTCTCTATAAATTAGTTAATATACACAAATGAAAGGGCAGAAAGGAAGTGATTACATCGACTTGCAGCTTTCAGTTTTAAGCTTCGGGTTCCCATTATCGTATGCAAAAGGAGGGAGCCAGACGCAGAAAGGCTCAGGTCTTCTCACTAAGCAACAGAGATACATTATAGGGCATAGTACGCTTGCATTGTTCTTGAAGTGTATTTTCTTACACTGTCAGGTGCGTCTATTGAACGCACAGCGGAAGTAACCTAAACTGAGTGATTATCAGGAACAAAATATTTGTTCCAAAGTTAACGATTTCACAGGTTCACCATGCGTATTGAGACACACTATTTAAACTGTGCACTTCTTTCGATGCACCCCCCGATATTCCTGCTTGACATGGCAAGTGCTATTATTTTTTGCGTGAACCTGTATTCGAACGAATGCTTCTGCAAGAAGAAAAAGACATAATTCCATGGCTCGCATTAGTGTTGTTGGTCAGAAAGGCTTAAACTTTGTTCATTACAATGTTGCTGTCGTACAAAACACCACGTTATAATTATATTCACTATACCAGCAATGGCAAATATGCTGAAGTAGCGCTTTAATGAAAAAAAAAACATTCAATGTTTCTTAACAATCTCTCTCAGAGCAGTGGCTTTGAAGCTGCATGGAAGCGTGCGGCCCATTTAGACACTTTGTATTCACTATAGATTAGGTATACGCAAAATTTTTTCTGTGCCTTGGCGTGCCTCGCGCGACAATTTATTTAGTATACTCAAACCTCACATTGAGAGCTTTTCTGCCAACTTCTCTTGAAAGCTGGCTCGAAATAATAAATTACAAATTTCGCGTTGTATCTTGCCTCCTCTTTGAGTTCATGGCAGTGTAGCTTCAAGCTCAGTCCTCGGAACCAAAGAAAAAAAATTGGGCCCGTATTTCAATGTTACACTGCAAATGTTGCTGTCCCACCGTGGTGGTCTAGTAGCTAATGTACTCGACTGCTGACCCGCAGGTCGCGGGATCAGATCCCGACTGCGGCGGCTGCATTTTCGATAAAAATAGTAAAGTTGTAGGCCCATGTGCTCGGATTGCAGTGCACGTTAAACAACCACAGGTGGTCGAAATTTCCGGAGCCCTCCACTACGGCATCTCTCATATTCATATCGTGGCATTGGGACGTTAAACCCTACATACCAAATGTCGCCAAAAGAACATATTCTTGCGTCTGGAGAGAGTGAACAAAACGTTTATTAAAGACGATAATCTTTCTTGAGAATCTTCGACGAAAAAATTTTGGTCTGTCTGTCTGTCTGTCTGTCTGTACATTTGTCTGTTTGTCCACTCTTAACAGCATCGGGTATTCGAAACGGCCGACCCCATCCGGTGTGCCCACGTATGTTGCTCAAGATTCAGCGTTCATACGTTCATACTTGTGCAATCGTCGATTAAAAAGCAATATTGCGCATGTCTGAAGCACCATAACAACACGTATATATTCTGCATGTGCGCCTTTTACTAGAAAAGGCATACATGAGTAAATTTAAGGACCGTAACGCTTATCACGCTGCGCTGACCATGCAACCCTTGCACGGAAACGCGACTGTCCCCAACGGTTCGCTAAAACGAGACGGTGGTGGCACCTACGCGTGGCCTTGCGTTCTACACCTTATCACCACTGAGACGGGCGCGCACACCCTTCTCCGTGCCACGCACTTTGTTTTTGAAAAAAAAATTGCCAGATGGCGCTCATGTCTCACGTGTGACGTGACTTGATGTGCTCGTTCGCCTCCACCGCACGCTCGAGGCACTCTAACACAGCGCCTCCAGAATACCATTCACCGATTTTCTTGAGCAGAACATCAAATGAATGTTTTCTTCACTCTCTCCACACGCGACTGTCGTCTTTTGACATTTGCAGATTAAATGCAGTTGGGGCCAATTTTTTGGAAACGTTATCTTGAAAAAGGAAGCTCACGGCGTGCGTGCCCGTCTCGGAGGAGATAAGGTGTAGAACGCAGGGCAACGAGTAGATGCAACCACCCTGTTGTCTTAGCAAAGCGTTAGAAACACCTGCCTCTTCGTGCAAACGTTGCATGGTCAGCGCAGCGTGCTGAAAGCTGTGGTCCTCTGAATCATTTATGAATGCCTTTCTAGTAAAAGACACACAAACAGAATATTGACGTGTTATTATGGTGCCCCAGATATGCGCGATATCTGCTTTTTAATTGACAATCGCACAATTATGTACGCTGAACCTTTAGCAATATTGGTGGGCCCTGCGGATGGGGCCTGCCGTTTGGGGTGTCGTCTGCTGTTTTTTAAGGAACCGTTAAGGGTAGACAAAGAGGCAAATGGACAGACAGACATACAGACAGACAGACAGACCAAGATTTTTTCGTCGAAGGTCCCCAAAAAAGACTATCGTCTTTAAAAGGCGGGGGAGGGGGGGGCACCTAAATCGAGCGACACATCATTGTCATTCCATCGTACTCGATGTATCCTAAAATAGTTTTGTAATCACAGATTCGTGAGGTGATAAACTTCAATACTGTGGTCAGTTGATCTTCATATGGAGTTCTTCAGGGTCAATTCGCAACAACACCGTTATTGCGTCTCTGTGAGAGCCACGATGAAACTTTTTGGAAGGACGTTTACTGACATTAACACTGAGCTTTTGCGTTGATGCCTTTAAAGTTTATTATGCATGGACGAATGTGATTTGTCGATATGCGCAATGAATTCTAAAAATAGAGCAGTGACGCCAAACCGGCCAGCTATGAGAGTCAAAGATAGCCTCGCTGTATGGTGCATGAAAGGGTGGCCGGACCTAACAGAGGGAGTCCAGCTGCATTTTGACGTTTTGTAAAGACGCTGTACTCCATTACTTTTCTGTGTGTCTTTTCACCAAGCACACGTGTTTTAACAATGACAAAATGGCGCAAAGAGCAGCTAATGTAAAATAAAGTTGGCTATGAAAATCCGCTTGCAAAACAATGTTCACACTTGTGCGCGAGGCTGCCTTGGGGTGCAATGGCCCCACGTGATGTCGTTTTTCCCTTCGCACGCTTTGTTCGAGAGCCAAATACTTGGGAAGTTCCTTCAGCTGTAACTGACCTCGCCCACACTGTGCCTATATACATTGGCACTTAACGGCTAGGTTTCACATTTTTGGCAGAGACACAATTGTTCCTGGCCACCTAATTAATGTGTCGTCTGTGAGAAGCTCACGTAATGTAGCTCCCTTTACTTTCGCGAAAAAAAAAAAACGCCCTGCATGCGCAGTAGTTGCAGCACAGTCAGAGCGAAAACTAGAAGAGCGGCTTTTCAGAGCCTTTTCGAAACACTCATTCGGTGACTGCGGCAACCACTCTTGCTTGGTACTCGCTAGCGCATTATTAATAAATTCTTGGGTAGTAGGCTGGCATTCGCTATGCTATTTTTCGTCATTCTTCTGAGAAGTGTGGTAACCACTAAACATTTGCAAGGAATTTTGTGCCAATATCTCATGCAGTGGCTGAAGATGTTGAGGAAATATGGTTGAGGTGGGTATGCACCACAGTTAATAGGGAAATAAGAACAAGCTTTTGTAATGAGTTGGAGCATTGGACGACCCACTCGTTACGCTATCTGCATTGTGCGATGACTGGTTGATCTTTCGCTGTTGTAAAACGTTTTAGCAGTCGTATTAACGCAATTGCTTTCCCGATGTCAAGCCTGCCTGAGGCAAGTTTGACAAGTCACAAGCACCGGTGTAGCTCAGTGATAGAATACTGGGCTGGCACGCAGCGGACCAGGGTTCGAGTCCCACTGTGCCATTGGTGCTAGGTCATGCCTGCCTAAGCCAAGTTTGACAGCAAGTTACAGGCACCGGCGTAACTGAGTGGTAGAATATTAGGCTGGCACCCTGCGGACCCAGATTCAAGCCTCGCTTTGTCATTGGTGAAGGTTCTTTTTTTCTAATTTTGCGTGATGTGGTTACGGACACCGGCGGCGGCGGCGGACAACATGCAAGTGCACGTGACCCGAAAAGTGCTCTCATAACAGATTTTGCTCTAAAAAGACTGCATATTCCGTGTAGAGCAATGAAATTGAGAAGTGTTGCGTGACGCGTGAAATGTGGCGTGTGGGGCATCTAGTAAATTTTACAAGAATTTACTACCGACAGTAACACTTCTCTCGATGGTATAAGGCCTGAAAACACCGCATTGAGCGCACACTGCTCTAAATACTTGGTGACTTTGTGGCCGACAACACCTGAGGACGTTCTGAGAAATCATGATGGATCAACCAAAGGGTGTGAGACATGAATAAGTGTAATAAAGAACCGTTTTAAAACGTCACTTGTGGCAGTATTGCTTGATTTCTCAGCGAACTGGGAGCGCGGGGGTAAACACAGACACAAAGCAACGAACAGGCCCACAACAGGAGCCCTCGTGCTGTGTGCCTCTTCTTTGCTTTGTGTCTATGTTTACCCCTGCGCTCCCAGTTCGCCGAACAATCATAAATTACCAACTAGCCCACCTTTCCGTCCTATTGCGGTATTGCTTGTCGAACGTCAATTGTGGTTGCATGGCTGGCAGTGTGTTTTAGCACAACGCAATAAAGTATGAATATTTACTTTTATTGATCATGGAGGTACTATCTAGTATTTTCAGTCTTCGTGAGAATGGGCTAACGATTTGTGTTTTCACTTCGTTGCAATGGCAGTGAAATCTGGGCGGTTAGGTCGTGTGGAACTGCAGCGTGGCCCCGGATAATGAGCTAACTATACAAACCAGTGCAGTTAGCGAAGAAATAAAAGCCCGATATGTGTGCTGAAAGGTACAGACATCTATGTTGAGGAGTTGTGTAGAAATCGAAACAAAAAACTCTTCCAAACTAACAAAGAAACGCGTCCGCATCGTAACACTTGTTTCAAGGCTAGCATAATATGGCATCGCTGAATGATTCGCGTAAAATCAATTCCCACAATGCGTGTGAACTGCGGATGTTTCGACTTCACCGCCTTTCTCTCTGATAAATAAAGAAACATACAAAAATTTATACGGTCCTACTCTTGCACACAGACACACATCACAAATGATTTTATTACAGACGACCAGTGTTGTAGCGAAAGGGTGGCACATTGAGCCCGAGCCCCCCCCCCTCCTTCTCTGAAAACGTTTTTCGGTATGGCAACTGAGCGAGAATGACTGTAAAAAAGGGTTCCCATCCACCCCTGAAAAAAAAATTGTGCCTGCATCCATGCAGATGTCCGCATCTTTCTGCTGTTTTCACGTACGCCACCTGTTGTGCTCATGTGGGCTACAATTAAAACAATGCGCAAAAGGGGTATGTTGCTGACACGTTCTGCGCGAAAATCCTCACGTCGCGATCAATTTTCGCATGATGAAGCCTATTGTATACATTAAATATAGTATATTTAGGCTAGTGTAAGTACATGAGAGTGTACAACACGACTATGCACTGAGAAATAATTACCCCTGTCGAAAAGCAAACAACTAACGCTTGCACAAACACTGAGTCCCCACAACATCGCGTGAGGCCGCTTCCCTGGAAAGTGTGCGGCATTGGTCACGCGAACACTTTCTGTGGACATATTCTCTGTCACGGCTCCCCCTCACTTTCCCATCCTTTTTTTTTCTTCGACAAAGCATTTGCATCTCAGCCTTTCGATCGATATTAGTTTTTCCGGACGCATACAGTCGCCTTCCGACAGCCTCGCATACAGCGGCTTTAACGGCGTGCTCTGGGAATGCTCTACTTTGCAGTGCCACACTAATTAAAAGATCGCACAACTGTAGTCGTCAGCGTGGCTGCATTTGCGTCAAGCGGTGCTACAGCTGCCAAACTAATGAACATAGTCCAAGCTGTCATATATCAAGACACAATAAAAACTCGACTAGGTCTGTGAAGACACATTTCATTTTCGTCTCATACCGATTCACAAGATGGAGGAATAAGCCTTTTTTTTCTCAAGTATTTTTTGTCGTGTGTTCGTATGCATTTTACCAACGTCATTCCAGAAACGGAAAGGTCGTCATTGATGTCTTGGTGGGAGTGTTAGTGTAAAACACGTCCGTGTTTAGGAAAACAAAAGCTCATGTCACTTTTTTCCCTGCCTCTGTATTTTTTGATCACGCTTCGTTTGTGAGCTTTGCTGCGAATCAGAAACTAGAACAACCCCATTTCGGTGAAAACAGGTGGACGATGAAAGCAAACCGGAAAGATAAAAGGCAGGCAGGTTAACCAGACACACTTCTGGTTGCCTAACTTACTCTAGGGGATAAGGGAAGGGGAAAAGAAAGATGAGAAAAATAGAGAAAGTAAAAAACGGGTTACATCCCGAAAAATGTCGCAGCACAAAACTATTCTAGAAGCGCACAAGTTGCAAAAAGGGAGAATTTGGTTTTAAGGAAGGCGACATTCCAACAACTCGAAGGGAACCAATTCCAATAAGCACAAATGCGGAATCGAAAAGGTCCACCAGGCCAGTTGCCGAGCAAAGAAAAAACCACGTACTTGAGAACTTTCTAGCAAGAAAACCAAGGAATTCGGTAACCCGTCTAGCCCGCAGAAGTGTACTCGGTAGCGTTTTACCAGAGGCGCGTCGTACACTTTAGCCTCGCAAACAGCGCTACTCGTTCTTTCTCCTCGGTGGTGCCTCATAGCTGTCCCATCCGAATCGCGAGGTCTCCGAATGCGCAGCCATGCTCGCACCGATAGCTTTCCCGTATTTTCCGCTCTGACATCACATATGAACTGGCACTTCGCAGATTCGTTCAGAACAACTCACTCTACTGTCACCCCTTTTCCCTACCTAACACATTCATTATTCCTAATTTTCGCATCTCAAGTGGGATGCTTTGATTGCGCATAAATTCCAGATATTGCAGAAATTCAGAAGTTTTATTATTTTCACAAATTGAAGTTATTGCAAATCAGTAAATCGAAGGAGGTCACGGAGTCTTAATGTGAATTGGCTGTAGCAACGACAGTAAGTAAAAAATATAACATGCATTTTGAGAGCATGTAGCGTTCATTGTTCAATGTGTTTTGTCATAAAGGATTAATAAAAAAGATTAGAAGATCCCACGTACAGTGGGAATCAATGATATGCGAAGCACGAACAAGGAAGATGGATAAATGTCACTTTAAAGCCAGCACAACATTACGAGGTGGACGTAAATTATGCCGTACATGGCTTCCGTGTCATGATTTCCATGTTTTCGATTGGATTTTGTGTTTGTCATCCATTCACGTCACGTAATACCAAATTCGGTATATGTGAGGCTAGCAAAACCGCCACCAGCGCGCTATTAGCGTAGGATGCAGTCACTTTTTACTTGACACACGTGTCATGATTAACAGGTTTAGACATGTCATTTACATTCGTCGTCTATTCACGTTACGCAATACCAAATTGGGTATATCTCAAACTAGCGAAACGGCCGCGAGCACGCTATGAGTGTAGCATGTGGTTATGTTTTACATCACACGCATGTGATGATAACCATGTTTGGACCCTTTATTTACTTCGTCGTCTCTACATGTCACGCAATACTAAATTTGGTTTATGTGAAGCTTGTGAAATGGCCATGATTGCTTCATGAGCATGGTATATCCTCATGTTCTTGCATGACACACGTCTTGATTATCATGTTTGCACCATGCAGTCATATGCCTTCATCATTAATTCACGTCACATAAAACCAAATGTGAAGCTGGCGAAATGTCCGTGAGCACATTACGAGTGCGGTATGTAGTCATTTTCATACATGACACGCATCCCGTGATTAGCATGTTTGGACGTGTTATTTACCACGTAATTCATGTCATGTAATACCAAACTTGGTATATTTCAAGCTAACCAAATGGCCGCGAGTGCGAATTCAGCGTGATATATTGTCAGCTTCTTACAAGACACGCATGTCAGGCTTATCATATTTGCACCAGTCATATACCTTTTCCATTCATTCACGTTCTTTAAGGAAGAGGAAGAAAAAGTGATTCTTTGTAGAACACATCTCGCTCGTATCGGTGCTTTTCTGGACTTTTCGCTGCAGCTCTGGGATGTATTGTACCGTACGTTGTGGTAATTGATGTACAACCTCACAAGGTGACGTCCGACTTCGGTTCGACCGCGGCCACTACCTGTAGGAAGCGAGGAAACACATCCAGCGAGATCGATGACACTGAGCTGTACTCCGCATCTTGTGACGAGTCCTCAGACGACGGCTTTCAACCTGTCCTGCACCGCAACGCCAAGCGACGGATCGTCAATCCATCGTCGGTGTCAAGTACAGCCACCGTCAAAAGAGCGCCCAAACGATGGCCCCATTCTATCCGGTTCGTGCCGAAGAATGCTATCGAAAGTCTGCGTGTTCTGAACAGGCAAGCGCTTTCGCTCTATTTTTGAGAACATTGTGCCGAACGAGATCAAAGACGTACGACCTAATACAAGAAGAAACATTCTGGCTGTCGATGTGCTGCACCCGAGTGCACTTAGCAGGCTGCAACAAGCAACACAACTGGGAAACATTGCAGTTAGGTCTATCATACCAGCCGATGGTGCGACCACATCAGGAGTCATTTTTGATAATAACACGGAAATCCCAAACGCAGATCTTCCTATACTTATAAAACCAGCGAGTCAAGACAACGTCATTGTCAGTGTTGCGCGGCTTGGTAACACATACTGTGTGAGAGTAACGTTCAAAGGTGACTGTCTTCACGCATACGTGAAGGTTGGCCACTTTCGTCCACAAGTTCGACAGTTTATTCTTAAACCAGTGCGATGCTTCAATTGTCAGAAGATCGGCCATTTAAATGGTGCTTGCAGGAGCTCCGCAGCATGCCCCACGTGCGCCAAACCACACGCGGAAGACAACTGTAACGCTACCACACTGAATTGTCCTAACTGTCAGGGTGCTCACAAGGCTTCTTCGAAAGAATGTCCGCACATAAAAAAAAATTTTCTATACTGAAGCAAATGGTACGATACAGCTCAACCCAAAAAGAAGCTACTGAGAAAATCCGGCGAAGATGTCGCCGTTGAAGGTCTTCATGTCTGACAGCGCCAACTTCAAGCAATAAGTTGACGCATCAGGAAAGATCGCCAGCTGCAGTTTCCAGCACGGCAAACGCAGACGTTGGAAAAGAGCAAAGGGGCAGACCAGTCTCTACAGAAGAGTGGCCTCCACTTAGGCGCACACAACGCTCAGAAGAGCCGCAGCAGAAGCCGTCTTCTTCAGAGCAAGCTGCTGCAATGGAGGACTTGCGGAACACAGATCAGCAAGTGATAGTTCTTTGGCGAAACTCAATTAACGCCAATCGCTTGTTGTTAAGCAACATGCACACAACGTCAGCAAGAAGTACATTGCAATTACTGGACGCTTTTAGTCCAGTACACGCAGCGCTTGAGTAAATAATGACTCACCAGCCACTGTCTTTCAGAGAAGAGGTCCGAAAGGCAGTGATTATTCAATGGAATGCCCGGGGACTGCCATCGCGCATCGCCTATTTCCGTCGGTTTGTGTACAGCATAAGTTCCCCATCATTGTCATCGGCGAGCCATATTTGCAGAACGAAATCAGACTTTCTGGTTGTGAGTCATTCATGTCGTCTACAACTGCGGACATTAGAAAAGTTCTGATGTTTATTTGCTCGTCCTCACCTACATTCATTATCTGGTGTCACCTCAAGACGACAATCAATATGTGTATAGCAGTGAAGAAGAGACTTACCATCACGGTTGTGGTGCCTACCTCTCTCAATCAGGCCGTTTCGACCATACAAGACTACAACGTATCCTGTCAGCAACTTCTCACTCATGCATCATAAATGGCGACTTCAATGCTCATCATACAATCTGGTCAAGTTCGAAGACCAATGTTAAAGCGAGAAAGTTGGTGTCCTTCGCCTCTGACAATCCACTTTTCTTGCTAAATGACAGCAGTCCAACGTTCCTACGTGGTTCAGGGTATAGCAGCTGCCTTGACCTGGCCTTTGTCTCATGAGGCCTCGTCAGGCATGCTGGGTGGTTTCCAGACATAGAAACGCATTGAAGTGACCACATTCCCACTTACGTCAAAATGGAAGGATTGTCCCATGCTAAGATTCGCGATAGTGTTCAGAGAGTGGACTGGTTGAAATTTGAGTCTCGCATGGACGAGCAATGTGAAGCAAACACATCCATAGACATAGAGGAGATGATTAAAAGCACAATACACGAAACTACGTGTACCCTCACCTGCTCTTCCAAGTAACGCAATTGGACATTAAGCTAGAACGACTTAGAGCAATCCGACGGCGAGCTGAACGAAGATACCGACGCATTGAGGCAATAGACGACTTACGGATTACACGACGCATACAAATGAAGATTCAGCGCCAGATAAATAAAGTCGAGTCACAACGTTTGACTGCTTTTTGTGAGTCGCTTGACCCACGAAAACCTTTATCCCAATTGTGGAAGGCGGTACGAGTTCTCCGCACAAAACACACTCAGTGGTCACTATTCAGGGCTTTCGCACTTTCTGAACAGAGACGCGGCATTGACGTGGCAGAAGACTTCTGTGCCTGAGTATGTGGACCACTCGCAGGGCCCAATAGCCTATTGCCCTTGACCAACTGTCCACAAACACTGGATTCCCGCGTGGATATGCCTTTTTCTATTGTTGAGCTGAGAGCAGCACTAGCTTTGAGTGGACGCACGTCGGCACCAGGGCCCGATAGAATTTCTTATAGGGCCCTGTGTCATCTGGCTGAATGCGCGAGAATCCTCCTCCTTGGGTTGTACAACAAATCCTGACAAGATGGAACGGTCCCGACAAGCTGGAAGACAAGTCGCCTAGTTCCACTTCTGAAGCCAGGCAAGTTACTGTTGCAGCTCTGTTCTTATTGCTTGATCGCATCGGCCAGTTGTGTAGGCAAGGTTATGGAGAGGATGATGTTGGGACGCCTGGATGGGTACTTGGAGGGTAATAACATTTACTCAGATGCCATGGCAGAATTTCAGCGTGGTCGATCATCGATTGACAACGTAGTCGACCTGGTCACTTACGTCCAACACGAGAAAGGCCGTAAGCGTCTCTGCGCATCTTTGTTCCTAGACGTCAAAGAGGCGTATGACAACGTTACGCATGGAGCTGTTCTCACCACTCTCAAAGATGTAGGAGTAGGTGGTCGGATGTATCGCTGGATACGCAGTTATTTAACAGTGCGATCCTTCTTTGTGAGCACTGAAGACGGTCAAACTTCTCACCATTGCAGCAACCTTGGCGTAGCACAGGCTGGCGTACTCAGCCCCGTGCTGTTCAATCTTACGTTAATTGCTCTCACTGAGCATCTGCCAGGCACAGTCAGGCTACCAATGTACGCAGCTGATATCTGCATTTGGCCATCCGCTGTAACACGCCTGCAGTTACGAGGGAGAATTCAAAAAGCTGCCACTGAAACATTACATTACCTTCACAATCGACGCTTGGAAATTTTTTCCGAGAAATGCGCTCTCGTAGATTTTACACGAAAGCCTATTCATAAGTACACTATAAGGAGCAATGATCAAACTATACCATACATTCGATCGCACAAGTTTTTGGGTGTCATAATTGACAGGAATCTCTCATGAAGCGATCGCGTTTCGTACATGAAGAAACGGTTAATGGAAATCTGTAATATACTGAAGTTCTTTGCAGGGAAAAGTTGGGGAATGTCTCTTAGTACAATGCTACAGCTGTACAGGGTACTTTTTCTCAGTTTCCTGCGGTACAGCTTACCGGCATTGACCAATGCAAGCAAAACAAGCCTTCGAACGCTACAGAGTGTTCAGTCCCAGGCACTGCGTATTTGCCTCGGCTTGCCTCGGCTTGCCTCGGCTTGCCTCGTAGTGCGTCGACAATGGCTAGCAATCGCCGGTGACCACCTCATCACGACACAAATCGACGTTGAGGAACTCGGGACACATATAAGGCATCTTTCTCGGACACTCTGCCACCTCCTAGCCTCTTTACCAGCAGACTGACCACGTTCGTCATTTCGCCAAACAGTAACCACATATCGCGATTCTTTGCCAACATGCTTCACACCCGCTGCCAGTCCTTCGACTCCTCCTTGGTGCCTGACTGAGCCTAATATCAGGCTAACTATACCTGGCATCGAGAAAAAAGCAGATATGTGATCACCTACTTTTAGTCAGCTCGTTCTGCTCTTGTTACACGAGACGTATCAAGGCTGTATACACGTATAGACCGGCGGCTCTGTTCTACAGAAGAGTTCAACGGCATCATTAGTTATACTGATCAAAGACACGACAAGAAAATTCAAGACCTCCCACCTTACGACATCAATGGGAGCAGAGCTCACAGCTCTTCGTGCCGCATTGCAATTCATCAGCCATCAACAGCCACAAGAATGGACAATTTTCAGTGACTTAAATGCGGCGCTGCAATCTCTTCTATCACCTTTACGCCACGGCCCATACGAACAGCTGGTATTCGAGATTGCAAAAAAGACTCACCAATTCATTCAGAAAGGACATGAAATAGCCTTTCAATGGCTTCCAAGTCATTGCGGAATAATTGGCAACGAACGGGCCGATAGAGCTGCTCATTCTGCCTATACTGAAAGCGACAAATTATCAATTCCACTTTCCAAAACCGACGCTGCGCGGAAACTCCACATGCTTGCTCGCAAGCGCACCACTTCATAATAGAACGAGCCACATTTTATCTATGCACGGTTATGTACCTTACACCAAACTCTCAATTTTCGAATTTTTCCGGAATCACGCCGACGAAACGCTAATATGCTGTGCATATTATGGTTGGGCGTCGCATTTACCAATGCGTACGCGTTCCTTATAGGAATGGCTGACACTTCTGCATGCGACCATTGTGGCAGTGATGAAACAACGTGGCACATTCTGTGTGAATGCCCACAGTACTGCTCGCAGAGACAGTCACTCTGCGGTGCACTAGATAAACTGGACAACCAGCCTCTTTCGGAAGAAAGAATTCTGCGCTACCGACAGGACTTTATGTCGCAGAAAAAGGCTGTGAAGGCGCTCCTGCGCTTCTTGCATTCAACCGGCTTGTTCAAACGACTGTGATTTTTTTCTAATATATTTTATATCTCTATCTGTATCTTTTCGTCGACCTATTTTCCCACGTTGATACACGGTAGCAAACCAGTTCTCCTAGGTTAACCTCCCTGTCTCTTCCTTTTATTCCTTTCTCTCTCTCTCACACACGTTCCTTAATACGAGATTTGGCATATGTGAAGCGCAGTCATGACTTACATGACATGCATGCCATGGTTTCCTCGTCAGTACCTGTCACCTATGTTAGGCATGCAGTCATATCATACCAGTTCTGCAATATGTCATGTCAAAAAAAAACCACTGCAACAGCAGCAAGACCATGACATATAAACCATGGCATTCATGATATACAA
This sequence comes from Rhipicephalus microplus, assembly GCF_013339725.1. NCBI lineage: Eukaryota > Metazoa > Arthropoda > Arachnida > Ixodida > Ixodidae > Rhipicephalus > Rhipicephalus microplus. The sequence continues at coordinate 63,848 of NW_023611781.1, forward strand.
ATCATGATTATCAGGTTATGACTGATCACCTATGATCATCATACAGTGATGTTATGCCATACAAATTTTAATATAGATACCATTACCGAAAAAAATCGGCAGATCCCACGTACCTGGGAATCAATGTGATGCGAAGCATGCGGAGGGCAGGTGTCCGTCTTGCAATTTTTTATTGAACGACGCGTCTTGAATTGACACTAAATATATGTACAAATGTTAAACGCACATAGATATGTTGAAGGGTTTCAGATGTTTATATAGGCAGTTGTTTGCACTTGATCAACGATGCCAACTGGGACATGCGTATTAGCAACACCAGAAGCTGATATGAAGCTCGCGAGGATGCTTGTCCTGGGCACTGCTACATAAATCAACTTCAGCGCTTGGCGACTAACTAAAATTGACGTTAACCTGACGTGAAGGCTGTGTCAAAGGAGTACGTATGTAATGTTTGTAAAATTGAGTAGGCAGCACTGCAACCACCATTGACCTTTCATGGGGATAAGCGTCTATTTGAAAATTAGTTCTGAGACCTCGTGGGTGGGTGGATAGATAGTTAGGTGGGTATATGGCTGGATAGATGAATGGATGAGGGACCAAAGTCACCGAAGCTCGCTAAGAAATGCTTCGCATTTAAAAGGAACCCTATGCAGATGGCTCGTGCTTGCCTCGCTGCACACACAGGTTTCCCAGTTTAGTTGTGAAAGCTTTCAATTGTGTTCACAGTAACATGTCGTAGTACTTGAAATAACTCATTGCTGGCACCATGACGATAGTCTTGAAGCTCATATGTTCAGATTTGGGTGCGCGTTAAGGAACCCCAGGTGGTCGAAATTTCCTGAGCCGTCCACTACGGTGTCTTTTATAATCATATGGTGGTTTTGGTGCGTCAAACCCCACATATCATCATCATCAATAGTGTTGATATCCTCGGGTAATCAGATTCGCGGTACAATGCGATGAGTGAGCACAGGGTGCTAAAAAAGTGAAATGGTCGCTGGTGCCTTCGCCTAAGACGATTCAAAGGTAAAATTCAGTTTCTGCGTTGTGGTTTCCTTCGCAGTTAGCCATGCTGGCCCCGAGTGGCATTAGGTATGTTGGTCTGTGTTACTTCTGGATGATAATAATTGTTGGAGTTTAGCGTCCTAAAATCACCATAATGTATTCAGAAGCGCCGTAGTGGAGCCATCATTAAATTTCGACCGCCATGGGTTCTTTAACGTGTATTTAAATTTAAGAACACGCGACTCAAGCATTTTCCCCTCCATCGAAAGTCCGGCCTCCGAGACCGGGATTCGATCTCGCGACCTGAAGGTCAGCAGGCGAATGCCTTAGCCACCAGGCCGCCGTGTTGAGCACGTTATTTCCAGAGTTAGGCCGAAATAAAGTGGCATCCTGATGTCGCGCCTATCTGATAAAAGCCACATCCAAAATGTTTTAAAAACTAAAACTGTCTGGGTCAGAATAACGTATACTGTCATTTCGTCGCTACCGCGACTGCATTGCGTATTCTAAAAAAGTGTAAGACCGGAAACATTACTGTGACACTGGACATTGCGCTGTGGAGCGCAAACACAATCAGCAGTAAATGCGCTATTTCGAACGTTTGTTCCCCGCTCGCGCAGGTGGGTTTACGAATTGTGCAAACAGTGGCGCAGAGCAAAAGTACTTACGTATAATTCTACACAACTGCATGCTTCACAAAACAACGCTTCTACAGCGACGCGAATCTAATTGGTATGCGATACACAGACACTCGTGCTTGAATGCCTCGCTTTGTACCGTGCGGCAACGCCAACAAAATCGATGTTTTCCGCCGACTACGCGTAACAGCGCTTCCGAGAGATTCGCGAAGATGGACTTTACTAAATCAACCGATGGTTTTAATCGGCACCAACTGCATCCACGCGAAAGCCTCCAGAGATGGCGCACTGTGGATATTAGTTCTCTTCTGACCTAAAGAAAAACGTTTTTTTTTCATTTTTTGTTTTTTTGTGCCACAGCATTTCTATGTATATTCATTGAGCTCGTTACACCGTTCGTGGAGATACCGGTGAAGGCGGCCAAGCAAGCACCGATGGAACTGCTGCAATTTCCGCTCGACGACTCTGCGTCGCTTCTCTGTCGTGAAGAACGGTGTTCTGTTGTATGGATCCACCCAGCTTTCGTTCAAGCCATTTTCCTCGCTCTCGTTCTATAGCTTTTTTTATGTCATTAGCCCCAAGGGACACTATTGTTTCTGTTCATAGCACTATTAGTGTACCACTCTCTCCTGCTTTTTGTAACATCTTTAAATCTGGTAAAAAGCTCTAATCCGTGATTCTGGTTTAGAATAAAAAGGTATCTTAACTGCAAATTATAACCAAATTTCAAGTTTATTTGAGCTCCAAATATAGCGATGTTGAGATAACTATTGGATATCAATGGAACGGTTTCATTAAAAGAATATTAATAATATGTAGGGCTTTACGTACGAAAATCATGATATCACTATTTCAGGCACCATAGCGGAAGGTTCCGGCGATTCGGACCACCTTGTGTTCTTTACCATGCATTGACATTGCAGATTACACAGTCCTGTACCACTTCGCTTGCTTTGAAATTCAACTGACGAAGCCAGGCTCGAATCCCCGACTTTTGGGTCAGCAGCTGAGCAACCTCGCCACTGATCCACTGCGTCAGACAATTCCTGGAAAGATTGTCACGACTGATTGATGGATGGATAATTTTGGCGTCCCTTTCATAACGGGGCTGTGAGAAGTGCGCACCAGGCACTAGACAAAAAGAGATCTTGCTCCTTTTTTATGTTGCCTGACGCTTTGCCTACCTCCATGTATATATATATATATATATATATATATATATATATATATATATATATATATATATATATATATATATATATATATATATATATATATATATATATATATATAGTCTAGTATATCCTCCGTGAGCGGTCACAATGTGGTTTATTTCGACGTTTCGGCCTAGAGTCTGGCCTTGATCAGGAATAATATATATGATATATATATATATATATATATATATATTATAATATATTATAATATTATATATATATTATAATATATATAATTATATATATATATATATATATATATATATATATAAGTGTGTGTGTGTGTGTGTGTGTGTGTGTGTGTGTGTAACGTATGAGACATGGCGTCAGTCAGAACACCAGTTTATTCTGACCCTTCGTCTTCCTCATCTTCCTTTCCCACATTCACCTGTGAAGCGTCACACGTTTCCCCCTCCCCCCGAGAGAGCGTCAACTTATTGGGACAATAGTAGCGACGCAGTTTGTTGACGTGCACAATGTCAGTAGTTCTGCTTAACGGAGCTACGCATCGGTCGATCTCATAGTTCACAGGAGAGACTCTTCGAAGAATTGTGTAAGGTCCTTCCATGACTGAACTGAGCTTTCCTTTGTTCGGATGCCAAGGTGTTTTGTAGAGGACCGATTCACCAGGTTGGAGATCTTGTGGCAGGAATTTTTTGTCGTAGATTATCTTGTTTTTCTCATGATAGGCAAGCGTGTTCTTGATTGCACTTTTCCTTGCTTCTTGAACACTCTCCATTGGTGCGTCTAAAATTGTGTCGTATGAAGGAATTCCATACATTAGGTACGATGGTGGATATCGTGTTACTTCATGTGGGGTTCTGATGTGTTCATCGACAACATCTGAAAGATGTTTGAACCAAGACTTCTGTGGCTGCTCATTCATTTTGCACTTTAGCCGGGTTACAATAGCTTGATTTGTACGTTCGTTCATGCCATTACATTGAGGTTGTTGGGAGGATGTGAACAATTGATGGACACCATTGCGTTTTAGAAACTGCTTGAATTTTCCATCTGTGAAAGCTGGTCCACGATCAGATAGGAACTTCTTGGGTTTTCCTGCAGCAAAGATGGCGGTGATGCACGAAATGTATGCGTCACAAGTTTCGTTCTTGTGGGGAAACGCCCAGACATACCGCGTAGCGTGGTCGATTGCCAAGTGAATAAACTTCTTTGTCGAGCCATATCCTGAAAAGCCACCTATAGTGTCAATTGCTAAAAGATCAAAGGGTTGTTTTGCAGGTGGTAGTGACTCGAGAGATCCAAATCTCTTGGTTTTCGGCTTCTTGCAACGCTGACATATGTCACAGTGGCGGACGTAGGATGAAACGTCTGTGATGATTTCCGGCCAATAGTAGGATGATGACAACAAGCCCAGAGTTTTCTTTACACCGACGTGTCCGAACTGACAGTGTGCTTTCTGCAGAAGGCCCAGTCGAAGCTTGAGAGGAACGCACACTTTGCGAATTCCTTTACTTGTCACGATAGTGACCCCGTTTTCCGTTGTGTACTTGCCGCGAGGGCGGTCATCTTGGTAAGTTTGAAGTTCTGGTAATGAAAGGAGTTGAACCATAGGGCTTCGCGAAAATGCGTCCGCCTCGATGTTTTAACTGCCGTTTTGATGTCGAATGTTAACGTCATACATCGACAGCTTCAAAGACCATCGAAAGAGCCGGCCATGTGGGTTTTTTATGTTTCTGAGACATTGTAAAGCAGCATGATCGGTCACAACAGTGAATAGTCGTCCATGTAGGTAGCAGTGCCACTTGTCAACAGCGTCAATTATAGCGAGGCATTCGAGCTCTGTAATGGCATAACTTAATCCGTGTGTGAGTAGCTTACGCGAGTGATAGGCAACGGGGTGTTCTTTACCATCGTGATCTCTTTGCTTCAGAACTGCACCTACGCCTACGTTTGATGGGTCGCAATAAAGAATGCATGGTTTCTCGCAAGGAAAAATTCGTAAAATGGGTTCTTTGGTCAGACAGTATTTCATGTTCTCAAAGGCTTGTTCACATGAGGAATCCCATTCCCATGGTGTGTCCTTCAACAGCTTCGTAAGTGGGAAAACTATGTCACTGAAGTGCGGTATAAACTGGCAGTAAACGTTGGTGGTGCCTAAAAAACGCTGCAGCTCTTTCGGGGATTTCGGTCTTGGGATTCGCAATACAGCTTCTATGTTTCTTCGTATATGCGACACTGTACTGTGCGACACTCTGTGACCCAAGTATTCAATAGAATCTTGGGCAAAATGGCATTTCTTCAATTTAAGTTTTATATGCTTCATTTTTAGGGCAAGCAAGAGAGCTTGGAGGTGCTGTAGGTGCTCAGTAAATGTGTCGGAGAAAACTACAATATCATAAAAATAATTAACGACATTCTTTAAGTTATGTTTTCTGATAACTGATTTCACAGCTCTTTCGAATGTAGTGGGAGCATTTCTCAAACCGAAAGGCATAACAAGCCACTCATAATGGCCATTCGGCGTGAAGAAAGCTGTTTTTGGGATGTCCTCTGGGTTAATTTTGACATGCCAAAAGCCTGATGTGATATCCAATGTCAAAAAATACTTCAATTTTCCTAGGTAGTCTAGAACATCGTCTAAACGCGGAATAGGTTGGTAGTCAGGCACAGTGACAGAGTTAAGTTTTCGATAATCAATACATAAACGTGTGCGTCCTTCACCTTTTTTCTCTGCAAGAATGACTGGAGCCGCGTATGGGGAAAAAGATGGACGCACTACACCTTGATTGAGAAGTAAGTCCACTTGCTTGACAATTTCCTCTTTGTCTGCCAGGGAGCATCGATACGGTGGTCTGTGGATAGGCGCATTGTTGCTGAGCGCAATGCAGTGTCGTTCCTCCACGATACATCCGAAGTCCATCTGAGACTTTGAGAAAATGTCTTCGTAATTGTGAAGCACCTCTCTCAAAGCAGCTTGTTGCGATGGTGGAAGGTGCGTGACATCAACGGCTTGGAGAGGGGTCGTATCGGCGCTGAAGACACACTTTTGTGTTTGAAAGGAATTCTGCAAAGCTTTGTTGCCTTGAAACAAAGTCATTGTGCTTAAATCCAGTGACAGGTTGAAAAAGGAGGCGTTGTCCAAGCCTAGCAAGAATTCAGTCTTCATGCCTGGTATAACGTGTGCTTGGACTGCTCGCTTTAACTTCCCTATTTCCAACTGTATGTGTACGCGGCCCAAAGTTTTTGTGGTTGAGGTGACTTTTTGGACACTAATGCATGAATCCTTGAGCAACTGCAGCTTGAGTTTTTTGAACACAACCTAATTGATACAGGTAATAGTCGCTCCTCTATTGAGAGTTGCGTTCACCATGTGTCCGTTCACAAGTGAACCAAAACGTATTAATGAGCCTTTGGGCGCCCTCTTCGTTTCCCTGGTTGTCAGCTAGAGCAGACACCATTTCACGACGAGGGCACTCATTGTGCCAGTGAAACTGATTCGGCAAACCAGTAGATGCACAATGTCGGCACTCACTGTGCGGGGCGCGTCAATCCTGCAGGGATCCATGGTCGCGTAGAATGAGGCTCTCGACGCATGAGCTGCCATTTTGACGAGTGTTGGGAAGCATCTCCGTGGACAGAGTCTTCCGCTTGAAGCGCTGCAGCAAGCCACTTGGCTTCCGTGGTGAGCGTCAATCCAGCGAGGCGCCTTTCGACCTCTTCAGGTACACCATCAGTCAATCCTGACACTATGTGAACGTCTTTTAAATCTGCGAGGCGACCAAGGTGTGTCTTCTCTTCGTAGTAGTGCCTGATGCGCTGTTCTCTTTTGAGCCTGCAGTGTATGAATTGGCGGAAAGGGTCACTAACAGGTGCAGAAAATTGTGATATCATGCTTGTTTTGATGCCTTCCCACGTATCTTCTGCGTCGAAAATCTCGGTGAGGTACCAGCGGAATGCCTCACCTTCCAGATACTCGCTGATGCAGTTGATGTGATCTCGTTCGGACCAGCTGACGTTGCGCGCTTTCGTTTCGAAGAGGTGCAACCACTTGTCAACAGGGACGTCGTCTTTAGCTCCGGTGTATTTCGGCAGGCTGATCATCTTCTTTAGTGGGCTCGTGATTTTGCTGCGGTAGATCCTGTCGACTTAGTGTAACGGATGAGACATGGCGTCAGTCAGAACACCAGTTTATTCTGACCCTTCGTCTTCCTCATCTTCCTTTCCCACATTCACCTGTGAAGCGTCACATATATATGATACTGTATAAAGGAATGTAATTTCACAGTCAAGTACTATGTCAATCACTACAAATTGTCCGGATCGTCCCCACTACTGATAGTCCTTTCCACTGTATTATTTATCTATCGATTTATGTATCTATCGCACAGCCGATAGTGAGCGAAAAACCCAAAACCAGCTTTTAAAGCTCGGAGAGTTAAAGAGCGCACAGACATTATAGAATAGGAATGTCTTTTCCTGCGTCGAAGATTAATCTTATTTTCCGGAAGCCTCATTGCCGTAATGCGAGAGAGAGAGAGAGAGAGAGAGAGAGAAGAATTGTGGGAAAGGTAGGAAGGTTAAATGGACTATGCGTCTAGTTTGCTACCCTACACATAGGGAAGAGGAGAGGGGAGTAAAAAAAGAGAGAGAAGGATAGAAACATGTCACATCACACATACAATGCCGAGCTTCACAGGCGGTTCCTCAATGAAGTTGCTGTCAAGTATCTCAGGAGGGCTCGTCTGGCTTTCTATGCTAATGTGCTGCGCGACCAGGCTCCTAAGATTTTTGCTTCATTAACCCTTTCGGCCCTTGTGGTGTCAATTGACACCGCCGCACCACATTTCTCTTAGTATTTCGGAAACGTAACTAATACTACTCATTCTTGGGGGCATAGTTCTTCTATTATCCCCACTGCAATTGACACCAATATTGCGGCACGTTTGTGGAGGTAGCAGCCACGAAGAAGAAGAAGCGCGACCGAGGTCTTTCGTGAAGCCGAGGTGCGTAATTTGAGGCGGGTACGCGCCATTTTCGGGACGACGTACCGAAGCCGTTTCAGTGACTATTAGGCTGAAAAGCAAGACGTTGGTTTCCATTTTGTGTACACTATTGATTGGCAAGGAAAAAAGAAGCCATTTTTCTTTTTTTCTAATCAGTGGGCCTTAATCACCTAGTTTGATGCCACTATAATTAATCCAAAAATATTTGTACCAGTGGCCCAATTTTTTTGTTTGTGGTCTTTTGAGGTCCTAACTACAATAAAAACGTGCACAAAAAGTGTATCTGACCAAAATAAAAACCCAGGGCTGAAAGGGTTAAATGGCCGGTCATCGAGTCTATTCAAGGCACACTGGAGAGTCTGGCGATCTTCATCGAATTGGGCACAGTGGCACAAGAGATGTTCAATAGTCTATATACAGTTGCCGATTTCACACATGGATGAATCTTCCATGCCAATACGATGGCTGAATGACTTAGTAAACGCTACCCCAGTCCACAGTCGGCACAGCATTGCAGCGTCACGTCGAGAAATCTTGGATGGCAGTTGTTTCTGGAGTAATGATTTAAGGTTCTTAGGGCGATGATTGGAGTCAAGTGGAGAATTCCAGTGCGCAAGCGTGGCATTATGCGCGATGTGACGAAGTTCTCTAGCTGCGTCTACTCTTGACAAGGGTATTACCAGTGTGGGCGCTCCATCGTGGGCACATCAGGCAGCGTCGTTGGCGAAGTTGTTACCACTTATGCCACAGTGGCCCGGCAACCATTGTAAAACAATATCGTGTCCTTGATCAGCAGCGCGATGACACATTTCATTAATACGATACACCATCTGGTGGTAGTTTCCACGTCGTGGTCTTTGCACACATTGAAGGGCTGCCTTGGAGTCGCAAAATATGGCCCATCTACAAGGAGATTCTTGCGTAACAAACTCCAAAGCAGCTCGAAGAGCGGGAGCTCGGACCCCGTAGATGTCGTGACGTGTGATGTCTTTAATTTGGCAGTGGTTGATCGACATGATATGACAAAGGCACCTGCTGAACTTCCCGAGGCCGAACCGTCCGTGTAAACATGAATTCAGTTGGGATACGACAAATGCAAAAGGTCCAGTGAGATCTGCTTTAGCGCTGCAGATGACAGGCTTGCCTTTTTAGATATCCCCGGCACTTCAAGGTGCACAGTCGGTCTTTTCATGCTCCACTCTGGATATAGTGGTACGGCTGCGGGCGAGAATCTCCACGAGATGGAATTCTGCTTAGCCGCAACAACTTTGGAAAACGCTGCCTTTGGTCTTTTAGTGGCAAGCTAGCAAGGTGGTGGTTAGGCACTCTGGATATGTGACGGATATGTGTACGGAGTGTGTCGACAGTTTTATATGTCGTGATCGAATGGCCTTTAGCAATACCAATTGTTGCTAACGTATTAGCGCACCAGAGTAGCCCCAAGCATGTGCGGAGGACTTGGCCTTGAATGCTTTGCAGGACCCTGATGTAAGTTTTTCCGGCGTTGGAAAGCACGGGCGTGCTATACCTCAAATATCCCAAGAAGAGCAGCGCTCTGTCAAGCTGAAGCATAGATGACACTGATGTGACCCACATTTTACCAGCGAGAAATCTCACCACGTGTGTGATAGAGCTGAGCCTCTTCATTAGGTGCGAGATGTGAGCACTCCACAAGAGATCTCTGTCGATAGTGACGCCCAGGAATCGGTGACGTCTCGTATACGAAAGGTTCACGTTGTCGATCGAAACAGGATCATAGACCATGGGCTTGCGGGCAAAAGGGACTAAGGCACACTTCTTGATGGAAATTGTAAGGCCTCGAGAATGGAGGTACGTCGATGCTATTCTCGCTGCTTTTAAACCTCTAAACTAAAGGTATGTTGGCGCTGATGGCTTCTGTGCGCAAGTATACAATGAAGAATTTTTAAAGCTTTTTGGGTAGCAATCTCTTGCACGTTAACTTGTACAATAATATTAATTGCTTCTTGAACGTCAGGCTAGCGAGAAAATGGGATAAAGATATACAAAGAGAACGAGCCCTTGTTTATCCAAAAAAACTCAAAATTTGAGTGCCTATATTTTTGCAAGGCAACCAAACAATCCGGCGTACATGCACGTTCTTCCCCACGTTCATCTCTTCCGCGTTCTTGAAAGGCTAAGCTGCATAAGCCGAGAAGGATTTCTTTTCCGCGCTGCTTTGCGCCGCCAGTAGAAGCCCATTTCTATGCTGGTTGGATTTTTAGCTTAGGCGGTTTCTACAAGTACTTTACAGAAAAATGCGCTGTCAGTCTTTTAAAAAGGTGCTGTACGCAGTTTACGGTGCTTGCCTTTAGACGACCCACCGAGAGAACACGCCTCTTAACCGGTGGTGTTCGTGAACCAGGAAATTTCCAGAATATTTGCTCAGCATCTCAGTTTAGCGAGCTCATGTGGCAGAGTATTTTTAGCAGATTTCTCAAGAAGAAGTTGCCGTCGGTTGAATTGAAAGGCGTTCAGAAGATTGGCAGTCAGCACCCAGTTCTGTTGTGTTTCTGCTCTTGTATACCCACACTGTTTTTATTGTTTTTTTCTAACGATGGAAATGCAGAAGACCCAAGATAACGTAATTCACAATAATGACTATCTCAATGTACAGTACTTGGGCGTAACACAGGCCGGAATCCCGAAATAAAGGTGCGATGAAATTGTGCGAAAAACAACAATGTGAGCAACAAGAGATCTCTTTATTACCTCAAGAGGACTTTCGTGCGCCTGTGGAAAACGGGAGCGCGGAGCAAGAATTCTCGACGTGGGAGTTCCTTCGATATGAACAGCGGTCCCGTATATGAAAAGGTGCGCTCAATGACGAACTGCTTATGAGGTGAAGTGAATGTGGTTTAAAAAAATTGCTGGAGTGGAAGCTCCCCCAACGCTTTACCAGCAGCAGCCCAGCCAGCTTTTGCCCTCCAAAGATCTCAGAAACATGCTTTTTTTCCGGTGGTGCCCACTTAGAGATCAAGTGGCTTTGATTTGTTGGTCTAAAGGCTACGGTAATTTTAAATTAAAAGACAATTGTTTCCGAAAAAATATTCCTCAGAGACTAGTAGTGATGACATAATCTCCATTGAAATTCGCCTTGAATTCGAAGCTTACCAAAGAAAACTAGCAACGCAAGGACGCACTTTGAACACTATGTGACCCTAAAAGGATGCCACGTTAAACTCAGCGGACGTGCGAAGAGAGCGCTTCTTCTGAATCGCCGACCGTCAACAGCTCATCATGCCCCTAATAAGATGGCAACTGCAGCCGCCATGTTACGGTTGGCACTGCTTCTCTTGTGGGCAAGAATTTCCACTCCAGCACTTTTTCATAACCTCCTTATTTATTCCTAGGTTAGACTCGTCGATCTTATGTAGTTCCACCGCGGAGCTTTAAAAATGTATTGGTGAATAAATACTAAAATGTTTTCGCTATGTGCCATAATATGAATTAAGTAATAGTAACATGCAGATCATAAAACGCTTTAACAACAGTGAAACTGAATTCGAACCCCGTGATAATTTGAGTCAAGATGTTTTGGAAATCCAGATATCTGACTATCGCATTTGTGAAGAATATAGGGGGTTTTATTTATTTATTTATTTATTTATTTATTTATTTATTAAAGGTACTTTCAAGGCCCGAAGGCACTACAGAAAGGAGTGGTTTGAACAATCGTAAGTGCAGTTAAAAAGTTAAAAAAAAAAAAAAAAACAGAAAACAGGAAAAAAAAGAAAAATTCTACAGGGCATCATGTATGGCGAGCTTGAAGTCTTTTTGGTCCGTTATACAGGCGATGGAGGCGGGAAGGTGGTTCCAGGCGGCGCTTGTCCTTGGCACGAATGAATCATTATATAGTCTGGTGCGACAGGATGGTAGGCCCACCTTAAAGCGATGATCCATCCTTGGTGATATGAAGCGAGGTGGATGAAACAGGGCGTCCTTCAAATGGCTGTTATAATGATAGATTTTGTGAAAAAGGTTAAGGCGAGACAATGTGCGGCGCAATGAAAGATCAGGCAAGTTTAGGGTGCTCTTCATGGATGTGACACTGGAATGACGTGAATAATTCGATAAAATGAAACGTGCTGCGCGATTCTGAGTGGTTTCGAGAGATTGAATGAGAATGGCATGAGTTGGGTCCCATATGGCGCATGCGTACTCTAATTTTGGTCTGACCAATGTTTTATACAGTGTTAACTTGAGTGACGATGGCGCAGAGGAAAAGTTACGGCGCAGATAACCAAGCATGCGGTTAGCGTTGTTAATCACATATTCTGTGTGTTTATTCCAGGAAAGATTAGAAGATATGTGAACACCAAGGTATTTGTAATTGTCAACAGATGGTAATGGAATGTTATTGAGGGAATAAGTACGCGGACAGTGGGTGGTAGTGCGACGTGAAACTTGCATGCTCTTGCATTTAGATATGTTAAGTGTCATGAACCATGTGTTACACCATGCGAATATGCTATCTAGGTCGCGTTGAAGGTTAAGGTGATCGACATGACTGGTTATTTTCTGGTAGAGGACGCAGTCGTCTGCAAAGAGTCGGACAGTAGAAGAAGAAACACAAGAAGGAAGATCATTAATGTAAATTAAGAAAAGGAGTGGCCCTAAAACGGACCCTTGCGGTACACCAGATGATACTGCGGAATTAAGGTGAACAAAAATTATTAGCTGTCACGTACTGGCTGCGGTTAGAGAGGAATTCTTTAATCCATGTAAGTACATTGGGGTCGATGTTAAGCTGAGTAAGTTTGAAAATGATTAGTGCGTGTGAAACGGAGTCAAATGCTTTAGCGAAATCTAAGTATATGCAGTCAGTATCAAATTCAAGATCTGCGTTAATAAACAAGTCGTTAGTAAAACACAGCAACTGTGTTTCGCATGAAACTGTCTTACGGAAGCCATGCTGATAAATGCTAAAGAAGGAATTAGATTCAAGGAATTCAATGAGGTGCGAGTATATGACATGCTCTAAGATTTTCACTGGAATGGATGTTAACGATATGGGACGGTAGTTATTGGGGGAATGTACATCACCAGATTTATGCACAGGGACCACCTTCCCAGTCTTCCAGTCAGATGGCAGTGTGGACGTCTGTAATGACTGTTCAAAAAGTTTTGACAATATTAAAGAAGAATAGACTTGAGTACACTTCAACATTTTTGACGAAATGCAATCTGGACCAGCTGATGATGACACTGTCAAGTTTCCAACAAGTTTTTCGACACCAACTGCATCAATGATAATAGGGTCCATTGGCAAGAAATCGGTGCTTGTTAACTGTGGAAATATAGTTGGGATGCTGTTCTGAAAGTGTGCAGCAAATACATTACTCAGAACGTTGCAGCACTCGCTAAGAGCGACTGGGACATCAGACTGTATTAATTGGATATGTCGCGTTGTAGTTCCGCTAATGATGCTCCAAAACTTACGTGGGTTAGAGCGCAGCAGCGAAGGAAGAGTTTCATCGAAAAATACTTTTTTGGCTTTCGAAAGCGCAGTACAAAATTCTCTGTTAAATGTCTGATAAAAAGACCAATGGTCTGTTCTGGCTGTTGATTTGGCGCGTCTGAATAGTCGCTTCTTTTTATTGCGCATGCGTTTCAACGTGTTATTGAACCACGGAGAACGAGGATTCGATGAAACTTTTCTCTTAGGTACAAATCGGTCAATTAGGGCTAGCAGTTTGTTCTTATAGTCTAGCCAGTTCTGTTCAACAGATCGCTGCTCAAAACCAGCAAAGAATAGGTCAACAAAAGATTGTAACTCTGTATTCATTCCATGAAAGTCCGCTTTGCTATAGTCTTGGATAATTTTTGTTCTTTTCTTGATGGAAACCCGTGCTTTTATTGTGAAGTGGATTATGCAATGGTCGCTAATTCCCGGTAGATGAGTGAAGGGTGAAGCTAGGTCAGGTGTACTGGTAAGTACTAGATCTAATACGCTAGCGGAAGTGGGAGTAACGCGAGTAGGAAAGTCAACAAGCTGGGTAAAGTTGAAGTCGTGACAAAAATTCAAAAATTCCCTACTTTCACCTGAGTTGTGCTTTACGGTAACCGGGTCTCTTTCCCACATGATGTCGGGAAAGTTGAAATCGCCAAGAATGAACAAAGGTGATCTCGGGTATCTGACGAACAGCTGATTGACAACATCATGCAAGTCATTGCAAAAGGATGATGATGCAGTTGGTGATCGATAGCAAATACAAAATATTATTTCGCGAGAATCAATGAGCACGCGGACACAAACAAGTTCAAGTGAAGACATAACAGGAATAATATGAGAGGCAAGATTATCGGCAACCGCCAGCAGAACACCCCCACCAGACCGGTAATCGCGGTCGCATCGGTAAAATTTGTAGTGCTTCTCACAATCCAATATTTCTTCATTTCTTACTTTTGTAGAAAGCCAAGTCTCTGTCAGACCAACAATATCAGCGGAACAGGAATCAATAGCAGAAGACAGTTCGACGCGTTTATTCAGGACGCTGCGCACATTAGAAAAGAAAAAAGAAGCGTTTCCTGCGCAGCAGCGAGACGGGCGTAGCTATGAGGTGCTAGAAGTGTCAGCACGTGCAGGTAGAGAGGGTTCTTTGTCCTTAGCTTGGGGTGAATTGATTTCGCGAACGCTGTCGCTTTCTGCGCAGTAAACGTAAGTTTTCTTGTTCATGACCAGTTTGTTAACGCGTAGCAAATACGGTTGCCCGGCTGCCTTAGCAAATTCCATTAATTTCTTCCTCGAATTTCGCGTGCTTTTGCAAAAATCTTCGCTAGCTGATACACCAGTTCCTTTGAATTTTTGTCTCTGCATCAGGATAGCATCTCTAACCTTAAATGACGAAAATTTGACGATAATTGGCCGAGCTTTTTTAGCGGCGTAACTTCCTAACCTATGTGCTCGGGAAACTTCGGAGTCAGAAATGTGCATGTCAAGGTGTCGGGAGAGTAGATCACGAACATGGCCTTCAGACTGAGCCCACGTCTCATTAGGGCTGTCCGATATACCAAAAAACAATACGTTCTCTCGTCTGGACCTGTCTTCAAGATCGTCCAGTCGGGCACTGAGTGTCTGGCCTTGCACCTTGACAGTTTCAGCGATTAGACGTGGCACATCACTGACTACTGCAGAACCGTCGCATGACTCGACGAAAGCTTCCACCGCCGACAACCTTTCCGTTAAATCAGCAACAGTTTGCGCTAATGCCTCCTGTTTAGTCTTTAGGTCGGCAAGAGCTTCCATTAGCTCATCGTGACGGTGATCACCTTTTTCAGATAGCTTAGCGATCGCGTCTAGTATTTCTTTGTTAGTATTTGCAGGGCCAGGGTTTAGTTCAACGTCTCCACAACATAGTAGAAGCTTTGTGACATGCACGCATTCGCACACACATTCAAATATGACACTTGGGCACGGTAGGAGCAGCAGACAGACGTTACTGGTTCGCTTACAGTAGAGAGAAGGAGGTTTACTGACCTGCACCAAAAAGCAAAATCGGATTTCTGAGCGACCGCATCGTTGCCGCTCCACCGTGCCCACTGAAGGAACAGGAGAATTCCGTGGTCTTTATATGCTCTTGCGTCGCTGCAGTCGCCCGCAGTGTTGTGGACCAGGTGACGATGGAAAGGATGCCACCGTCAGATAGTGGCAGATGACGCAGGGGCGTGTTCATCCAGATCGGGGCCGCCAGCAACACCGGTGAAGAGTAGTTGGCACGCGCTGGATTCGCACGCGATGGTAATGTTCCAAACCAGGCGACTAACTGCACAAAAAGCAAAATCGGATTTCTGAGCGACCGCATCGTTGCCGCTCCACCGTGCCCACTGAAGGAACAGGAGAATTCCGTGGTCTTTATATGCTCTTGCGTCGCTGCAGTCGCCCGCAGTGTTGTGGACCAGGTGACGATGGAAAGGATGCCACCGTCAGATAGTGGCAGATGACGCAGGGGCGTGTTCATCCAGATCGGGGCCGCCAGCAACACCGGTGAAGAGTAGTTGGCACGCGCTGGATTCGCACGCGATGGTAATGTTCCAAACCAGGCGACTAACTGCACAAAAAGCAAAATCGGATTTCTGAGCGACCGCATCGTTGCCGCTCCACCGTGCCATTTGAAAGACTTTCGGTGTTGTTGCTGTATTTGAACAAGTGATCAAGCACCGCTGTTACACGTATTATTATTGCCGTACATGGGGTGTTACCAGATTTATATGGGCACTATGTGAGGCTAGGGGAAGGCTTTATGCTCTCCCATAGCGGAGAACAAATTTCTCTAAATTTTTACCTCTTTTCTAAACACACAAATCTGTGACCTCAATATTTGTCGACGGCCGCCTCATGAAATGTGAGCCCCACGAGACGGTTTCTTGCTCTCCCATAGTTGAGTAAGAAGTATTCTATATCGTGAGCAACTTTTTCCAAACACTGCAGTGCCTGATTGTGACCACCAGCCCGGGCCTGGCCCAAGCGTCATTTTAGGGGCGAAGCTCCTTTTAGTCTAATCTTGTCCTGCATCAGGCGTAACGTGCAGTTTAAGACAGACAGAACAGATGAACTACTAGACTCTGCACATTATTTCTTCGGAAACAACTTCTTTAAAATTTTAATGGACGTAGCCTTTATACTATCAAATCTAAGCTACTTGGAGTCTTAGTAAACACCACCAGAAATTAGCATGTTTCTGGGATTTTCAGAAGACAAAAGCTGGCTTCACTACTGCTGGCAAGGCATCGCGGGAGCTTCCACTCCAGCAATCGTATTTGAACCTCCTTGGGTCAATCTCACTTCCTTGACGTTTGACGAAAATCATAGAGCAAGGCCTGCTCGGAAAATTTCAATATTTACTTTTGAGTCTGTTTAAACCTATTAGTGCCTTACTCCGAGCCTATTTGTAGGAACATGGGTAAATGTAGTTGCGCTCCCCTTAGGAACGGGATATAAACGTGTGCTACCCGTTCCCAGATTTTTAGGAGGAGCGCGATTAACTGTACGACAAAACCAGTATTTTTTAAAAGCGAAGCATTTCTTAGCAAACTTCGGCGACTTTGCGCGTATCTATCTATCTATCTATCTATCTATCTATCTATCTATCTATCTATCTATCTATCTATCTATCTATCTATCTATCTATCTATCTATCTATCTATCTATCTATCTATCTATCTATCTATCTATCTGTCTATCTATCTATCTATCTATCTATCTAACTATCTATCTATCTATCTATCTATCTATCTATCTATCTATGTATCTATCTATCTATCTAGCCGCCTATGGCTTTAACTCTCCTGGCCGTTTCGATAATGATATCGATACCAAACTTGGTATGGCATAACATGACTGTATGAAGAACATATTTGACTAGTCACAACATGAAAATCGTGAATTGTATGTCATGAATGTTATGAATAACATTTCATAGTCTTGCAGTTCTTGCGGTGGTTTCGTTCACATGGCATGGTGCAAAACTGGTATGGTATGAGATGATTGCATGCCGAACACAAGCGACCAACCCTAACATGAAAATAATGACATGCGTGTCATGTAACAACATGACCACATGCCACGCTAATGATGCACTCGCGGCCGTTAACTAGCGTCCCATATACCGCATTTGGTACTATGGGACGTGAACGGATTACGAAGGTATGTGACTGGTGCCAAGATGATAATTATGACATGCATGTCACGTAAGAACATGACTGCATGCCACGCTCTTGATTCACTCACAGTCGTTTCGCCATCTTATAACAAATATGGTATTACGGGAGGCCAATTGATGACGAAGGTGTGTGACTGGTGCAAACATGATAATCATGGGATATGCGTCGTGTAATGACATGGCTACATGATACGCTCATCATGCGCTCGCGGCCGTTTCGCTAGCTGCACATGTACCAAATTTCGTATTACGTCACATGAATGGTAGACGAAGGT
The DNA here is from genome assembly GCF_013339725.1 of Rhipicephalus microplus. Taxonomy (NCBI): domain Eukaryota; kingdom Metazoa; phylum Arthropoda; class Arachnida; order Ixodida; family Ixodidae; genus Rhipicephalus; species Rhipicephalus microplus. The sequence continues at coordinate 81,630 of NW_023611781.1, forward strand.
ACGATGCTGATGCAAATATGATTAACATGAGATGCGTGCCATGGAATATGAATACATGCTACGCTCATGATGTGCTTGTGGCCTTCCCACTAGCTTCACATGTACCAAACTCGGTATTACTCTAGGCGAACAGACGACATAGGTAAATGACACACCCTAGCATGATAATCATGATATGCGTGTTATGTGACATGACTACATGCCACACTTATTATGCGCTCGCAGTCGTTTCACAACCTTCTCATACGCGAAATTTTGTATTACGTCACGTCAATGGATGACGAAGCTACACAACTGTTGCAAACACGATAATTATAAGATGCGTGTCGTGTGAAAACATGATTACATATCACAGTCAAGGCGCCAATACATTTCGAGGTGACGCGGTGCACGATCGTGCTGGCGTTCATTTACTCACATCACGCCGGCGTTGCCACGCCAGGCGCCGGTCTTGCCATATACCCGCAGGCACGCGCCGCGCTGCGTTGCTTTGACGCCTGCGCGTTTCCGCGCGTCCGGCATCCGTCGGTCACGCAAAGAGGGAGCCGCAGTATTGTTTGGGTAACGCATTTCGCGCCGGTTGCCGTCGGGCCGCGCCGACGGGTGCTGGTCGCGCCTGTCGTTAGACTACAGAGTGCTCGCGTTTTGCTCACGTAGCATCGCTGTGCCCAGCGTGCGCGCGTCAACGCTACATTTGGAGTATATTGGACCCTTCATGTTGCGCGGGCGGCCACCTAACTGAACATATACCAAATTCGGTGTTGCGTGGCGTGAATGGACGATGAATGTAGATGACAGGCCCAAGCATGATAATTATGATGTACGTGTCATGTAAGACATGATTACATTCTACGATCATGGCGCGCTCGGGCCGCTTCGTTAGCTCCACATATACTAAGTTTATCACGCTACGTGAATAAATGACGAAGGTAAATGACACGGGCAGATATGATGATCATAACATGGAAATAGAGTAAGGCATAGTTTACTTTCACCTCGTAACATTGTGCTCATTTTGAAGGGACATATCAACCTTTCTCATTCGTGCTTCGCATATAATCGTTTCCCATGCACTGTTAGGATCTGCTCATTTTTTAATCATTACTCGAGCTTCAAATTTTTGAATAATATTTTTATCATTAGTGGAACTCCAATTTTTCGCATATAGGCAAGTAGTGTTATGAATCTCTACGGTACATTTGTTTTCTTTCCGAAGAAGAAACGAAAGGGGACTATTTGAAGAGGAGCGAAACTAATACCGAAACTAAAATTTCAATCTGACACCCTGGAACGTCTTAGTGACGCATTCCTACGTATTTTCATGTCGAACATGTCGTTACTGGTGTCCAGGTGGACTACCACATAAAACACTAAGTGTTGAAATAAAAAAAAAACACATTGTTGATTTCCCTACCACAGCCTTTTTTTATCATGGTTTGATGAATGTTTTTTGTGGATTCGAAACCAGGGCAAGACCATAGTCTTTGAAATTAGAGTGAGTTCTCGATAGGCAAGGAACGAGGCTGTTGAATAAATGTCTGTGACTAGTAGTTGTATCTGTCTTTACAGGGAACCATTCGTCTGACGGGACAGGTGCGTGACGGGGCGGCTCTATGCTCTCCCATAGTAGAGCACCAAGTACTCAAAATTCTTAGCCACTCTACTTAAATCTACACAATTACAGTCCTAGCAGTGTACTGCGACAGCTTATTGCGCTCCCATGCTGGAGCACATCATACTCTAACCGCCGTATTCAGAAACGTTGCTTCACTTGACTCACCACCGACTTCAATGCAGCACAAACGCGCTTCGAACGCGCTGTCTTTAGGCGGTGCCAATGCAGCACAAACGCACAGACGCATTCCAAGCGCGTTGCATTGAAGGTGGTTTCAAGTCAACTTCAAGTCAAATTAAGGAGCGTTTCTGAATACGGAGGTAAACCATCGAACATTTCATCCAAACACTGCTTACTCTTGTGGTGGTAGGTAAAAAACATTTATTTCAGAAAAAGTCTACTAGAGAGTGCCGACGTGGCCCATCGGCGTGCTAGAGTGGGACGATTCTGGGACGCCAGTGGAGCTAAAAGCTGCCCGTGCGCGCTCCACCAAGGAGCGTTGCGCAGACAAGGTAGAGCAGCCGAGCAGGTGCTCCTGCCAAGCCTTTCTAGTTGGGATAGCAAAAGGGGATGAGAAAGGGACGGGATTAACTGGGCACGATGCTACGACTTGATATGTGTCGGCGAGGACATGACAGGTCGAGCAGGTGCCATTGATTTCCGGCAAAAAGTGCCTGGCGACCGCCGGACTGATAAAGGTGTTCGTCTGGAGGCGTCGTAGCAGTCGTTCGTCCGCTTTCTCCAAACCGCGTGCGGGGTAAGGGTAGAGGCAGCGCGAAGCCCGGTAATAAGCCAAAATTTCGCGAAAGTGCGTCAGGTTGGTATTGCCAGATTCCGTCTCGGCACATGGAGGGGCAACGGCCCGGACAGGAGAAGCCCGGGCAGCGGCATTTGCCGCCTCGTTGCCGGGCAGGCCCGAGTGGCCTGGGGTCTAGACTATACGAATGGGATGAGGATTAGAGCGCCAAGAGGCTGCATGTAGTAGGCTAGCCGCCAGCGGGGCAATGGAACTCTGAAGGACCTGAGAACAGGCCGAGCGCGAGTCCGTCAGGATGGTGCGTGAGGCAGGGTGAGAGGCGCCCAAAGCTATGGCAGCCTCTTCAGCGTGCGTTACTGTGTCTGCTCGAAAGGAGAGGCCATCGACGTGTTTGCCCTCTGTAATCACGGCAGCCGTGAAGTGACCCGAGGGGAGGGACCCGAGACGTCCACGTAGAAAACACCAGGACGATCGGAGTGCCGCGTATGAAGGGCCGCGGCGCGTGCTAGTCTACGGCCAGGATGGAGGTCGGGGTTCATATTACGGGGTAGAGGTTCCACCCATAGCTTTTGACGCCAGAGCTCTGGTACCGGCTGCAGAAGGTCTTGGTAAGATATCGGGTTAAGGCCAAGTCTGTGTAGAAGACGGCGCCCTGAAGGCGTCTGCGACATTCGATTGATTTGGTTAACGCGATGAGCTTCGCGCATCTCTGCAAAGGTGTTGTGTACCCCCAGAGCCGCGAATCGGCTGTTGGAAGTTGCAATAGGTAGGCCCAGAGCGCGTTTGTATACTGAACGAAGAAGGACGTCCAGCTGGTGCTCGTGCCGACGACGCAGGTGAAGGTAAGGCAAGGCGTAGAGGACGCGACTAGTCACAAACGCCTGGTCCAATTGGAGGTGGAGGGGCGCTGCGAGCGCTCGATGGTGACGGAGGCACTCCACATCGCCTCCGTAGATTTTCTGCTATTTCTGCGGACATCCACCTTGGTACACCTGAAACTTGGGTTTATCGTCACCGCCAAGTTCTCCGCTTCGCCTAGACAACACCTTCGTCCAGGTGGGTCCAGTTTTGACAACCTAAGGGACGTCCTTCACTCCCGGCTACAACGCCCCCTCGCTAAGGGCTCTCAGCCCGGCGATGGCGGCCGCTAACGAGATTACGGGCTATGATCCTATCTCAAGCCAAATGCTGTCCATGGTGATTTACCCCTCCGTAAACACTATGCCATCAGAAGACGAATACCTCGAGGACATGGTGAGACTGTGGCAACGCAAGCAAGCGAAATCGAAGTCTGCGCCTCAACAACAACGAGACGCCACAGCGGGCCACCATTCCCCAGCCTTGCAAGGAACGCCGGCGCGCCATCCCTCCGGTGGTGTGCCTACCTCTGCTCCGTCCTCGCAGCCAGCGAAGCAACGCAAGTGGCGTCCGCGTCAAACTCCTCGCCTCTCTCGCGACGACTACATCGTAGTAGTGAAACCTCGCGTTCCCTGCGAACTACGCACATTCGTCCCAGCCGATCGCGCGGGCGACGCCATCCGCAGCTACCTCGGTGACCGGACTACCACGCAAATTCAAGTGTGGCCGATCTGAGAACAAAACATCTTGGTCTGTAGCACTACCATTTTGCCTAAGGCACAGCGACTCCTCGGGAACTTCCAGCTGCAAGTGGGGGATCAGCAGCTGCCCGTTCGGGGCCACGCCAAGGCACGCCAATGGATACATGCAAGGGCATCATCAACATAAACCCTGCTGAAATCCCGGAGAAGATAAAGTCAGATTTGCATTGGCCTCGAGGTACTATCCTCGCGGTCCGCAAACTCGGAGATTCCGCGGCGGAGGTGGTGACTTTCGAGGGCACGAAGTTACCCCGCTTCATCTTCTACCACTGCGTGGCGACATATATCCGCGCCTACAAGAAAACGGTCCCTGTTTGCACCAAGTGCGGTACTATCGGTCATCGACCACCTCAGTGTCCTCACCCCGCTCCAACCCAGTGTGCCAAATGTGGAACCCCCGCACCTGCAGGTCTCAATGCCCACGACTGCCACCCTAAGTGCCTCCTCTGCCACGGCGCCCATGAGACTGGGACCAGTGGCTGCACGAAAAAATATCGAAAATATCGGAAACGCAAGCAGCCCTCAACATCTCCTCGAGGGACCACCTCATGTTCGTCATAGCCAGGCAGCAGCACCAACCTGCATCATTCGGCTACACCACTCCACGCAGACACTCAAGCATTCCCACCGCTCGAAGCACGAGCGGCGGTACCTCAGGTGAGCAGTTGGGGCAGAGAAAGCTGCTTCTAAGCCTTTCTCACCCCCTCCTGTTGATCCTCCTTCTCCCGAACTTGCGGCCCTTTGCCAGCAAGTTGCGGCACTTCAGAAGCAAAATTCTCTTTTAACTAAACAACTCGAACTCTTAAATAAGCGACTTCAAACCCAACAACAGTGTACTGCAAGGCCATCCGGTATTGCCTCCTCTGTCCAGGCGGCTACGCCAGCTACGTCCAAGCTTAGTACTCGCGCTAAGTCCACTTCCATTAAACCGCCGGTTCAAGCAACCATTTGTACTCCAGCACTCGGAACCGACGCCACATCTACTCCAGAAGCTCTTGAGGCTCCTGGTGCACCTCAGGTTATCTTGCCCGCTAACCAAACTCTCCCTAGCGAAGAGCGCACCCCACGCGTAGAGGAACGCCTCACGCGCGTCGAAGCTTCGTATAATCACCTCCTCACCAGCTTCTCGGTCCAACGCATAGTAGTAGAGGTTACCCAGGCTATTCAAGCCTGGGCAGTCACCCAGTTTCAACCCAAGGCATCGCGTTCCCGCTCCTGCTCGGTGAGCAGTGAGGGTACAGCTCCACGGCGTCGTCGTAAGGTGGCTACCACCACACCGCCGTCGGACAATCCGGTGTCCGTGCCCCTCCCTGCCTCTGAGGATTCCGAGCGGGACATGGAGGACCAAATATAAAACCTAAGACAGTCACGATGGCTACTAATCGTACGTCCCGTTCAAACATTGCGTCTAAATTCGAGATCATACTGTGGAACCATGGAGGCTTCGGAAACAGGCGAAAGCGTTCACATCTTTCCTTTTAGTTGCGGAAGCATCTTATACTCGCGCCTTGTAGTGCGCCGTCCGCGCCGTCCGCGCCGTCCGCACCACTTCTCGAACATTCGACAGCTGACGCGCGCGCTTGCGCCGTCGCGCCGTCGCCCACTCTTCCACCATCTGTGCATCCCTTCCTCCTCTACACACCGCGCGTGCTTCACTCCTCCACCATCTGTGCACCCTTCCTCCTCTACACACCGCGTTCGACATCTACAATTCTCCTGATTCTCCAGTGGACGCGCATGTGGCGTCGCGCTTCGAGAACATTCAACAGCTGACAGTGCATGCGCCGTCGTGCTGTATATATACTCAAGGTCGGCGCTCGCTCGCTCAGTTGCCGCTCGTCGGTTGGTTTGTACGGCGCGTCGACGTCCAAGGTCGCGGTGAAATGAATTCCAACGAATCCACAAACACAATGATCGACGTCCCTTCGACCAGCGCCGCCCTTTCGCATACGTGTGTACGTGTTCACTCATTTAACACCCCCTCCTACAACCACGTTAACCAATTTAGCCATCGACCCAAGTAAGTCGCAATTTAACACCCCATTTCACAACCACGTTAACCAATTTAGCCATCGACCCAAGTAAGTCGCACTTTAACACCCCGTTAACCAATTATATGGTCCGCATCCTCCTCAGTGTTCCCCCGAGGGAAGCTGCGGGCAATTTTTTTCCTCAGCTCACTTGGCTCTCAGCCAGCCGTCTTGGCGCTCCAAGAATATGGCCCTGTTCCATCCCTTTCTGGATACTGCTCCTATGTAGGCGGCACCACCACATGCCTCCTCGTGCATAAAGCTTACACGGCGATACAGATTGACCTCGGTCTAGATCTTTCTTACGACTACTGCATGATATCAGTGCTGTCACAGCGGAGGGGCCAACCATCAATACATATCTTAAACGTGTACTGTACTCTTGCCTTGCGAGGGCTTCGTTTGCGCATCTCTTCCATCGGGCGCTGCGTATAGCTGCCCGACAACCTCTAGTGATTGTCGGGGACTTTAATGTCCCCAGCCCTCACTGGGGTTACCACTACGAGAAAGCCCGGGGCAGAGAGCTCAAAGAGCTCATTTCCTCGCTGAGCCTGACGCTTCTTACCGATCCGGCACAACCCACACGTTCCGGCCACTCGATCACGCGAGACACATGCCCCGACCTCTCCCTCACCCGTCACATCCGCAATGCTACATGGGAAAATTTAGGCGAAACCCTAGGTAGCGATCACTTTTTACTCCGCATTTCGTTCACACCGCGGCAGAAAATGCGCCAACACTGGGGCCAATCGCGTCTCACCAATTGGACTCAGTTCAGAATGCAACCATTCCCCGCCGGCGTCTCCTCGACCGAATATGCAGCGTGGGCATTATACGCTCTCTATATGAAACAAGCGAACACTCGCACCCTTGCAACTTCTAATTTGACTCCTGCAATTGATCCACACCTCCTACATCTTTGGCACGCTCGCCGCGGGCTCATAAGGCGCTGGAAACGCAACAAACTTAATCAAAAACTTCGCGCTCGCATTGAGGCGCTCACTGCAGAGGCGGCCGCATACTTCGCACAACTTTTCGATGCTATTTGAGCAGACACCTGTTCGAAGTCTGCAAAACACATGAGCTCTAAGAGTGCGTGGCGACTCTTTAGAAGCCTTCTCGATCCCTCCACCACCAGGGGAGAAACTGAACGCCAGCTCCACCGTGTTATGCATGCCTTTCAGGGCACTACAGATGAACTCGTGCGAGAACTTTGTGACCGCTACATATGCCGCACAATTGATCACAAAGGCCCAGCATATACGTATTCCGGCGCCCCTAACACTGACCTCGACGCGCCACACACGCTTTCTGATTTACGATTTGCACTCATGAAAATGCGACGGGGCACGGCCCCTGGACGCGACGGAATCACAGTATCGCTCCTGGCAAATCTTCCCGACCAAGCACACCTCTCGCTACTCCACCTTATAAATTTGATATGGGACGGCTCTCCACTTCTAACGGAATGGACCACATCGTTCGTGACATTCATTCCCAAATCGGCAAAGTCCGCTAGTATTGAGGCACTGAGACCCATCTCACTTACGTCTTGCGCAGGTAAACTCATGGAAACCATGGTTCGCGAACGCCTTTCCGCCTACTTGGAGGCCAGGAGGACCTTTGCCGACACGATGTTTGGCTTTCGCCTGCATCTGTCGGCGCAGGATGTCCTGCTCCAGCTTCAACACGATATCATAGAGCCGACTACTATGCGCCATAACGATGAAGCCGTGCTCGCTCTCGATCTCCGTGGGGCGTTCGACAACGTCAAACACAGCACTATAGTCACTAACCTGTCTACCACAAACTGTGGGCAGAAGACTTTCAACTACATTCGCGCCTTTCTATCACATCGCACCGCCTTCATTCGCCTTAATTCTACCGAACACGGCCCGTACTTATTAGGCACGCGGGGTACACCTCATGGGGCAGTCCAGTCTCCTCTGCTCTTTAACCTGGCGATGATGAACCTCCCCTGTCTTCTAAGTGAGGTCGAGGGAATACAACACGCACTATATGCGGACGATATCACAATCTGGACCAACACCGGCTCTTTAGCGCAAATCGAAGAACGCCTGCAAAAGGCTGCCCTTCTGGTGGACACCTATGCAGGTTCATGCAGCCTGGAGTGCTCTCCAGCTAAATCACCTCTTCTTTCAGTCTCTCCGCTACCGCCGCCTCAAATTTTTCTTCCGTGTGCCTTGCATCTTCTTAAGTTTCCATTCATTTCCGGCTACGCCGCTGCTTGTTTTATCGTTAACGTTTCAAGTACAGTTGGTCGGACGCACACGTCCTTTTCAACTGAACGCACCGTTCTCGATGAAGCTAACCTATTCGCTATTTGCGCCCTTTTCTGTAGAGGAGTTTCTGTAAAGTTCTTGGCTTAAAGAAATGCAGTACGTTGTACACTCTACAAAATGTTTACCTGTCGTAAATGAGTAGCAGTTCTTCGTGTGTATCTCTGTCTTAGGACTAAATTAAGCTTCAGAAAAGATGAGGACAAATGTATCCCCACAAAACAGAAATCCACAAAACAATTTTTTGTAAATTCGCTCCATAATATGGCGCTCAGAGACAAAGAAGTTCTCGCTGCGCACATTAAAATTTTGAGTGAATGTACGCACGTGAGTGCATAGAACTTTACTTCAATAGAGAAAAACTGGTAACTTTTCAACCTACCACTTCCGTGGACCTAATAAATATATAGACAACGTCAGAATAAAATTGGCAGATTCCACGTACAGTGCAAATCGATGATATGTGAAGCACGAATGAGAAATGTGGATATGTCACTTTAATATCGGCACAGCGTTACAAGGTGGAGGTGAATGATGTCATACATGACTTCAGTGTTATGATTATCATGTTTGGATGTGTCGTTTACCTTTGTCATCTATTCACGTCACGTAACACTAAATTTGGTATATGCAGAGCTAGCAAAACGGCCACGAGCGCATTATGAAGGGCCCAAAACACTCCAATGTAGAGTTGACGCGCACGCACGCTGGGCACAGCGATGCTACGTTAGCAAAACGTGAGCACCCTATAATCTGACGCCAGGCGCGACCAGCGTCCGTCAGCGCGGCCCGACGGCAACTGGCGCGAAATGCGACATGCTGCATTTCACCCCGATGCTTTACCCAGACAACACGGCGTCTCCCGCTTTACGTGACGGAGGGAAGCCGGACGCGCTGAAACGCGCATGCGTCAAAGCAACGCAACACGGTGCGCCCCTGCAATTATATGGCAGGACCGGCGCATGGCATGGCAACACCGGCATGACGAGACGAAATTAACGCCGGTGAGCACGCGCACCGCGTCACATCGAAATCTGCCTTTCGCTCTTGCCTTTGGCGTTTAACTCACTAAAAAAGCAGCTGAAATTGAGCATGACTAGCGAGGAAATTGTCATCGTATTTGCAATCAGTTCTCGATCAACAGCCTGTCCCTAGGGTGGCGGAAAACGGGAAATTATTTGGTGCTCTGGTTGATGAGAAACTCCCCATGTTTTTATTTCCTTTCTTTTGGCGCAAGGCAGGTTTCAGAGAAGAGAAACCAGTGATTGCATTTGTCCGGATTCAGCAAGAAGAAAATGAGATGGCACAGACACACCAATTCATTATCTACGCCAAAAACTTCAATTTCGTCACGTTATTCGTATAGAAAGAAAAAGAACTGAAAGAGCTCTAACCTGTTTTCAGAGCCTCAGTTTCAAATTGCTGCTAATGAAACATTGCGTGACATAGATACAACCTTGTCGTGTAATAAAGCACGCACTACCTGAAAACTAGGCGCACAAATTTGTAGTACAACATCAGTTCGTAGGATATTTAACCCTTGGATTTGCGTGAATTACCATGCTGAAAGCCCATGTGCTCAGGTTTCGGTGCACGTTAAAAATTACAGGCGGTCAGCATTTCCGGAGCCCTCCCCTACGGCATCTCTCATAATCATGGGGTGGTTTCGGGACGTGAAACCCACATATAAACGAAATTGAATCCTGGCGGCGGCGGCTGCTTTTCCGATGGAGGCGGAATTGTTGTAGGTTCGTGTGCTCAGATTTGGGTGCACGTTAAAGAACTCCAGGTGGTCGAAATTTCTGGAGCCCTCCACTACGAGGTCTCTCATAATCATAGGATGGTTTTGGGACGTTAAACCCAAAAAATGAAATCAGCCCCACATATGAAAAAAAATTTACACTGTTCATTATCTCATTAAAAACATTAGTTTACGTCATCGTCAGTATTTTAACGCCATTAATAATGATCCCAAGTCCTGGCGCATGAGTTTGCGCTGCCCTGATTCCTTCTCTTTCTCGCGAGAGGGCTGTGTGTGTCGGGGCATACACGAAGAATGAAAATAACAGTGAGAACATGTGGCATAAAGGTGGCACAGCATAAGCGCCTTTGTTGCCTTTTGTATTTTCTTCTTTGAATCATCGTATTCTCTTTTTGGGACAACCCGTTTTGTGCATTCAGTTTCTAGTGAAATTCTTCAATGGCCCCCATTGCTCCCTTGCATAAAAGCACTCTTCTTTTTAAGAGCGAAGCTCTTTAAAGAAACACTAATACCCCTGTCACACGTGGCAACTTAAGTGCAATTTGAGCGAGTGTACTTACGCTCCCAAAGTGTCATTTTGGCGGGTCGCTGCTACGCGAGAGAGCGAAGTATACTTTGGAAATGATGGCAGTGGCGATTGGCGTATCTATAGCACAACGTATATTTGTTATTTTTGCACCTGTGTTTCATTGTCGGACCACGTTATTCTCGTGTAAGCGGCACCTGTGGCACCTGTCATCTTTAGTGACTAGAGTACAACTCACCTACACATGTACAAGTGTACCTGGAAGTAAACAACGCGACAGACACAGACATAGCTGTGCTTGCTGCCGCGTATCCCTAGCGGACCATTTAATCATTAATGAATGCATCGCTGCGCCATTGCGTTCCAGATTTGGCATCAAGATTTATTAAACTATTTTTTACAACACTTAAAAAACAAACATGCTTGTTCTTCTCTCGAAACTATGTATTATCTATTTATGGAAAAACAGTACAGTAATAAATGAAAAACACTTATCGTTTAGTCTTCTGCGACGCTACTAGGTGCGTTTTCCCAGTGGTCTGCCTCCAAAGCAGCTATTGTGTTGTTGTGAAGTCGAGTTAGCGGAGCGCGGATGTGGGTCTTCTTAGCTTCGTCATCGCTTTGCAGTCGATTTAAACGCGTTCAGGCAAGACGCGCTTGTAAAAAACATGAAGTTCGAGGCAATATCAAGCACTGGCATGAGACGCTACATCTATGCGCAGTGGTGAGTGGACGACGCTTCGTTTAAACTTTCAAATACGACTCGTAAAACTCCAACGTCACAGCAAATTAGGAGATCTAGTGCTCGTCTGCCTCTTCACACAACAAAAGCGCTGCTTCAGCCTTTTTTCACCGCAACCCACTACTAGCACTGCTCGAAAAACGAAACTGAAACTATAAAAAAAGTCCGTAGATAGTTCGCTAGCTAACGCTTTCCAATCCGAAGCCTGTATTTCCCACAATTCTTATGAAGGTACACGATCGCAGCGCCTTATTCCTCTCTAGATAATTTTGTATGAAACTCTATGGTATGTAGCCACCTCTCGTTTAGTCCATGGAATGTCCGCTGCATAGCGGTACTTCTTTATGATGAGTATATGATGAAAAGATGCGAGATAGTGGTACTTGAAGTGTTCGCAAGATGGACGGACGGACGGATGAACAGAAACACAAGCAAACCAATGAATGGAAGAGTGTCAGGACGGATAGACGAATATTTTGGACAGACATACAGGTGTACGGACGGATGGGTAGACGTACGCACGGACGCACGAACGGATGAATGGACGCACAGTCGGGTGCACGATTGGACGGACAGATGGACGGGCGAATGGACAGATGGCTGCACGGACGACGGACAGATGCACAGATGGATGCACGAACGGTTGGACGCACGGACTTATGTACGCAGGCACAAACCGATAGACGGATGTACGCATGGACGGACGCACCGAAGCAAGAACGCATGGACAGGTGGAAGCACGGACAGACTGACGGACGTTTCGCCCCACTCATCAACATTCCCTCCGTAAGTATGCTGTGATTTTTTTTCGAGGTCCCATATTACTCGACAATATCACTTTATTCTGTGTGGTTAGGTACTTGTGATTGTATTCAATTTAGGAAATTTTTAATGGCCTTTTTCTTTGGTTGCTGCTCTTTTTTTTTCTGCGGCAGCTTTCAAATGAATAATGGGGAAGGCACTGTTGCACAGGCTGGTAAATATGCTTCGTATATATACTTTTTTGTGTAAGACCAACCTCCTTCATCCTGCTACTTTCAATAAAAAAACATGATTACATCCGAACACTCCTTTCTTTTAATTATACCTTCATCTCTCAATAATCTATGCTGTTTTCTAAGAGCAGTAGACCATCCCCTTAAAGGCATTTATGCCGGTACATTGGTTTTGCATGGTTGCTTTTCATTCCTAATAAAGGTTTTGTTTTCAACGTGCGTATGTGACCAAGGGGCAACGCTCTTACGTGACCAGTGCGCGAATGTCACCAATGACGAATGTCACCAATAGAGCAAATCTGTTTCTGGTGGTTGTGATTCTGCCAAAAATAGAGATCTATTTTAAACGCGAAGCGGCTCGGCCTAGGTTAGTGGTGCCCTTTTGACACGGAGCAACCAGTGCATTGGCTTACAGCGATGCTAAATCAATGGCAGGCACAACCTTTCTCGCTCGATCACATTTTGGTGGTCATATGATGTCATGTGTGATTCCCTCTCTCAGGCCACGTGACTATACAAGTGACGGTGTTGGTAAGTTTTCTTGCAACGCTTTTCAGAATGTATAGTTACGCTTGAGTTCAAACTTCTCTTCAAGCACCTGAAACATTTTCGTCTCGTGTTATTCCCGTGCAGCAAGACAAGGGAACATTGTCTACTTTTTTATCAAGGATTCTATTACCAAAATACCGACACTACGCATGCCATTAACGCCACGTGATGTGGTCCTTGCCATGCGGTCGCTCGATGCATCCGTCGCCTTGAGGTGAAACCAGTATATGAACCTGACACGCTGTTCCAGTATTGGCAGCTGGTATCATTATGAGCTATATCCGTGATGCCTTCGCGCCGACAACACGCTCATGTTCTCTTGTTCTCGGCGTTTTTTTTTCTGAGGTGTGCATCGTCAGAAGTGAGGACAAAAGTTAGCTGCTAACAAGTGTCGTTGATGCAAGGAGCACTACCTAACAAACCACACCCCCTAGACAGGATGTACGGCCGTTGGCGTTTGCCTGTTGCAAAAAACCTCATCAGAGTCTCACAGCTACCAGCGTGTCGGTACGTTGATGGATAAGCACGCCACAGCTGCTGCCGATATTCCTTTCATTTCCGTCTATATATAGTCTGTGCTGCCTTCCCGGGCCTCGGTGCAGTTGCGTTTTTTCTGGGCGGATCATCGCTACTTACATGAACTCCCATGAGAGCTTTCATGCGCGGGTCTTGCTACTGATTCATTGGCCGATCTGTCTTTCCTGTCGGGACGTATCCCTCTAAGTTACACCGCGGTGTAGCAGTGGTTATGGTGATCGGCTACTCATCTTAAGGTCGCGGGTTCAATTCTGGTCGCGGCCGTCATATTTTGATGGAGGTGAAAGGGTAGATGTCCATCTACTCTGAAATGTCACACACGTTGCGGAACGCCAGATTGTTACCATTTTCTGAGCCCTCCACCACGACGTCTCTCATAATCATACCGTGGTGTTGTATTGTACACATCAGATATAACCATTTTTTATGAGACCTTAGTTTTTCAAAAAACCTCGCGAGTGAAAATGTCAACAACATATTTAATTCAAGCGGGACGTTATTTGCACTCTAACTGCACTGAATTAAGTCCGATATAACTATGACGTAAAGTTGACAAAAAGGCACCTTGTAAACGGTGAGTACCAAACCTGGCAGCTTTGCCTGTCCGGAGTTCAGCTGTCTGCTGAATACAGTTGGGCAGTTTGCAGCTCTAGGTATTTGTAGTTGCTATGCAGTACAATCGCAGGAAAACCGTCTCTCCAGAGTCCCTGCAATCTATGTTCCCCAATAAGCGCGTCTGCAGCACTCCCGGTGAGGCAAGGCCGTACGCACTTAAGCGTTCAATGCTACAACAAGAGCAGCATGAAATATATAGTTTTGGTAAATGCAGCGAAAGTAGCCAGAACGAAAGACTTGTTTCGCTATACTAACTGGTTCGCTACAAGACGCGTGTGCGTGTCGTTGTGCGCCGTGAAGCAAGAAAATGCCGCAATTATTTATCGCCAAAGCTCTTTCAACTGCTTTATTGCTGAAGTATATTGAAAGATGAGCTAGTTGGTATGAGTGCATCGCAACTTATTTTTAGCGCTCACTGGCACACGGACAAAGAAAAGAAAAGTACAACGCTTTGTTGCATCCAGTTGATGCTAGGTTCTGTCTGTCTTGGTATTCCCGCAAAGCAGCGCGTCAAGAACACTAGATAAAGACGAGCTATCAGTGCCCTAAAGATGCATTGGATCAACGCAGCAGGACAGGTTTTCGAGGAACAGCCGACTATGTGGAGGCGAGTGATGCGAATGTGGTTAAGAGTATGTGGTCACGTCTGGTCGAAGTAACGATTTAGCCTTTCCACACTGCATGCAATCCCCATGTAATTAGAGTGCAGGTTCGTCCTTGGGAAAGCATGCGTGGTAGGCTATCGAAATCTATGCATCTCGTAACAATGCTTTGATGCAATTCAGTACGGTCTTGTTGTTTTTGGTTCTTATTGGTTAATAAGAACTCTCTGTTGTAAGTAGCATCAGCTCATTATTAGTTCCCTATATTTATTACCTATTTAATGAAATATCACGTGATATCAAAGGTGAACTCGGTAAAACTCTGCAAAACAACGTATCCACTGAAACAATGCGACATCATGACACGCATAGGAAGCTACCTAAGCTAATGGAAGAATTTTCAGTTTTCAAATAAAAATATATTTACCTCACTGTTGTATTATACTCAGTATGTACCGTGTGCAGTGAAAATTATTGTAATGATTGACGACCGCTTAACAAAGCTCCCGCTGTTTTTTTACATCAAGTTCTGGAGAGTTTTTGCATTTGGTTTTCGGGTGAAACAGTATTACCATTACACTAAGATGTCAATCACCAAACACCCACCGTTGTGGTCAGAGTCATTGTATGGTACTGGCACCGACGTTGATAAAAACTTTGGCTGATTTATTCGAGTGTGCGGTTAGGTTTCACTCTTTCAGTCATCGAGAACACGCCACCAAGTTCCTGAAGAAATTATGTAATGAGATGTGCCATATTTTGATACTCCATCTCAGAAAATAAATTTTGTTACTGTTATGACTTTATCCAAAAGCACGACGTGAAATGGGCACTGGTCTCCAGAATTTACCTCGTCATGAATATTGTAACAAGTTCGTAGGGGACGACGCTATTAATACCGAACGTACATAGACTGGTTTTGTCACTATGTGGTGCATACGAAATTGAGTGTTTTGCAAATGTAGTTTATATGCGCATACGAAAGTTGAAGGCGTACGAATCAAAGAGGTAGGAAGGAAAGACAACCAAGAACAATCTAGCTACTAACAGAGAAGCAAGCACGGGTTCATGAAGTGAACATTCTTACCACTTCATCAAAAAGTACACAAGTATGCACCAGAGGCAAATGTGGCTCATTGTTACAATGCTGTAGCGGGGCATAGAGTGCATTTTTCGGACGAGGTTTGTGCTAAATGACTACTAGGAATTTTCACGTGGAGCCGCTTGTTTGACGTACTATCGAACGCAATAAATGGTGACACAAGAGTATGGTATTTTGAAAAGTCTCAGTGTACAAAAACTTTCGCAAGTAACCTATTAAACAAATGGATCAGGCTGCTTCTGGTTCTGTTCCTGTAGACCAGTGCGAGACATTGACAAAATTAGGTAACAATTACCTGATGGATACGTGGAGGTACCTCTACGTATAGTTTCGCCGTGTACCTTTTACAACCGAAACCACAAGCATCCACAATAGCCGTAAAAAAAAAACAAATGACCTGACATCTTCGTGTAACTTTCCGAATCTTTCTATACAAAGGCATCATCGCACTATAGCTTTAAGTCACTATATTTTTTACCCGATGAACACTCTTAGTTAGTTCTCTTAATAAGACTCATTCTTCATATGCACATGCTTCATTATTCGTCAAACTAAGCAGGTTCAGCTGCTCTATGTGCTTTAAACTGTAAACCTGTATTCGCTTGTTGTGTCTTGTTATAGCGCGAAGTTTCAGTCAGCGCAATCTCAGAAAATAATGATATGTGTAGTTCAGATGAAACCTTGTTTACACATCATATTTATACTAGACCAAAGGTGACCGGCAGAGCGGCGGCTCGGTACTTATTTTGGTTAAAAAATGGCTTCTTATTCAAAAATATTCATTATTGCCCGTTTACGTTGTTTCTTACAGTAGATACAGCTTTATAAAGAAACCATCAGTGAGTTCTTTTTGTAAAATTAAGTTACATTAAAACATGAATATTGTCTTCGCAGAACACGTGAAGGATTGCAAAACCACTTCAGTAACACTCTGTTTTTTTACAAACCCGGCTAGGCAAAAACGAAATGTTACTTAGCTCTGTATTTACTATTCGTGCATCTGGCTCCTCTTGTGCTTAACTTTTTCCTTTAGGCGATGGTCAGAAAAAAAAAAACTGGCCCACACTTTCCTTTCAAGCCCCAATTTTCTGGTCCACACGAGCTGTGCGAGGAAGTATTCATTGAACGACCTGGTCTACGGCGATCTCTGAGTGAGCTTGCCCAGAATAAATGCTTACTGGAAAATAGGATTCGAGAGCGCCACGCCCCTAGGCGAAGGTCCAGTCCATTTTGTTGAGTGCCTGCGTTCTTGTTTACCCGTGACTACTGCACTTTCTCCAATTCCTCATTCACTCTGTGGCGCTGGCGTACTTAAGATAATTCGAAAGAAGGAACGGTGGCTGCTATGCCCTTGCAATTTAAGAAGTCGAGAGATTGCAACATCACAAGCTTGATAACGGGCCACTTGTCTGCTATTGCCAAGAAAACTTCATGATTGCGGATTTCCAGGAACGTGGTGATGGAACAGAACCGGCAAGGTATTTTTCATTTTCTTTCTAGTGTTCAACAGTCTCTTCAACGGCCCTGCTGAATGCACATTAAAACCTCACTCAGCCACGTGTTCGCTATCACATTGCCGGATACTTGAAACTTTTATGATGCGTAGAATTTTCCATGTCTGTCGGCAGGAGATATATGAGGGTGAAGAGGAGGGAAAGATGAGAGAATGGATGATTTTTTTGGTACACTGTACGTTTTCATAGCCAAAGGTTAGAGTTGGCCCCATTTAGAAATATACATAACATAAACTGCAATAATTTTACCGGAAGTAAACAAGTAAAAAAACAAAATATATTACCATGCAAGAAATAGCCTTCGGTGGCAAGGTAGAGAGGGAAAAAGCGTGAAAGAAAAAGTGATAAAGAGAAAAAGGAATAGGAAGAAAAAATTACGAACAGCGACAGACAAAGACATAGATACATAGGGAGATTACAGAAGTAAATAGAAATATTTTATTACAAGCAATTATTACAAAGATAGAAAAATCAGAATGAGAAAAAACAACGGAAGGAAAAAAGAAAGAGGTAACCAAAGAGACCAAGTAATGCCTCCCCACTTCTCACTTTATGCAGGCTTATTACTACAAGCGCATAGCTGGTTTTATTTTAGCATGTCAGTTTTTAGCCGCGCAGGAAATTAAAAAGAGGCTGCCCAGGGTGCGCCCGCTGTTCAAATAAGTAAGTTGCCCAACTGCGTGCTTTTCAAAGCCTATCAAGTGGCCGCCTCCTCATTTCACTCAGGACAGAGCAGATATGGTCGCCATGTTTCCTTTTTGCTTCAATAGTTCGACACTCTGGTGGTGCGTACTCATCCTCAAGACAGAAACAGTGTTTTTGTAGTCGTTGAGAGCTATCAGTCTATTTTTGTGCTAAGGCAGGGAGTGACGTGTTCGATGTTCAGAATTCTATGCAGTACTGCTATATAGACTCATTCACTGTTTACAAACACAGGCCCCTGATGACTTCCGGTTTTGTTCACCGATGTGCCTGAATAGCATAGTTGCGCAAGAAGAGCGTTAGAAAAACGTTGGTTCAAAAACATACGACGCCAAGAAGCAACATTGAAATCGTTGAATTATAAACGCTCCGGTGCGAATCCTCGTCTAGAGTGAAATTGGGAACGCGGCTTTGACGTTTTGAAGCTTGATGAACGAGTTGCTCACCAGAACCAGAAATAAGTTGCACTGCTATATAGCCATATATTCCGAAACCTGCCCACCAATGAATGTCACGACTTGGAGGTTGGCAAAATGAAAACTATAGTGTGAAGACGAAGACTAGTCGAAGGAAAACTGTTGAAATTCACAAAATAAATATTTTCACAGTAAGAAGGCAAGCCATAACGCTGGCGTGTTTTTTTATTCACGGTGGACAAGTACTTTACTAGAGATACGTTGTTGGTCGCGATAGAAATATGAGCAATTTCGCTGTATAGTTCTTTGTTCATTTAAAAAAAATGCAACGCCTGTCAATTTTGAAAACAGTTGTCAAAACGAAACATTGCCCTAGCTGGTATCGACCTTATGAGGATACCATTACTGGTGTGATCGAGAGGCAGACATCCTGACCTTTCGTCTCGGTACTCTTATTGCTAATAATGTTTCTTGCCTTTTTTCTTTATGTTTTTGTTCAGAAATCTGCAGTGTTCCACTAAATATACAATGTTACACGTGAACAGTACCGAAATGAATTTTTCTGTTGCCTGATTCTGTCCGTTCGTTTGCGGTGCCCTTGAGTTATTCTCATTGAATGGTGGTGGTCATTTGGCTAGCAGTTTTAGCTACTGTGGTGCTAGAATGGTTATGATTTCGGCACCTCACCTGAAATCCACACGTTCTCATCCTAACGTTGTGAACTCAATTCAATGAAGGTAAATGACTAGATGCCCATGTATTTTAGGTTTAGGTACACGTTGAGTAACCTTAGTTTATCTAAATTCCGTAGCCCATGACTACGTCATAACTAATAAGCATATGGTGATTCAATGTGCGAAGTCCCAAGAATTGTCGGTTTAGCGAAAATCGTTTCCAGGATCGTTCTGCGACAACTCTTGTAATGCGCAGTATTAGAAAGCAATCATGTAACTACTTTTGCTTGCAAAATCATCTACAGCAAATGTGCAAAGAAAGAGTCCTGAATAACATTCGCATTGTTTTTATACGTAAAGCAATAGTCTAGTGCTTCTGCAAAGCTATTCAACCGACTTTACTAATACCCATGTGAAGGTGCAAAGTTGTTTTCAGGAATATATTAGGTGGCGTCCGTTTTGTTTACCATATACCTATGATAGAAAAACATTGATTTCCACAAATAAAATTTAGGCCAAGCTATAGGTGGCTGTTTGTGTAAGACGAATCGCAATATGTGCATTGCCTCTGTCAGGGCAAGCGCACTTGCTGATGATGATTGACGTCCAACTGTTCAAGCCTCCAACGCGTATCAATGGAGTTGCTAGAGAGAAAGAGGGTGACACAAAATATGTACTGATGGCAGCCAGTTTCAATGAAGCTTGACTTGTCAACCTCTGAACCTGAGTGGGACGGTATGCGCATCCTCTGATCAAGCCTCTGCATCCTGACGTGCTGCCTGTTTAAAACACGTTTTGCCTTAAGGGGAACGTTAGTTTCACACCATATTTTTACGGCGGCTGCATTTTATATGGATCCGAAATTGGTCGAGGCCCATGTATTTAGATTTAGGTGCATGATAAAGAACCCCAGGTGTTCGAAATTTTCGGTTCCCTCTAATACGGCGTCTCTCATAATCGTCTAGTGGTTTTGGGACAACAAATACTAAATATTATTATTAACGTGTCTCAATTTTATGCAGCAGCACATCTATAAACAGTTTGTACATACGAGCTGTATACAGCGTTAGACTTAAATTTTGTTTTATCATACGGTTAGTTACCTTAGCCTGTTACGGCGGGTGCACGTGCACTTAAAGAAAACGTGGCTCCTTATATTGGAATAGGTACAACACGACAGTGAGACGTGTCCTGAGAGAGGTAGTTGACCATTTATTAAGCATTGTTATAGGAACAGCAACACATTGAAAAGTCACGTTAGGAACGGCAAGCAGCTCGAATCTTAGAGCGCTCACCTCAAACAGAAAGCACTGCCCTAAATTAGCATACATAGGACGAGCGCAGAACAACAAATGTCAGTGCTCGACGCTTAAAGCAAGCTGTTCAAACAGAAAGAAGAACTCACGAAACTAGTCTGCAAGTACACACAAGATAGCGCGAACAAATGTCACAATTCTTGCTTCATGTGTCACCAGCGCGCTCGTTTCTTAAACGCGGCAGTGGTGCGTGCAAAGTGGCCTTTGACCTTTCCCGAATTACGAGCTTGATAAGTGTGCGCGCAGGAGAGACCACGCTCTTTGAAGGCGGCGCTTAGTGGAGACAACACCCTACAGAGCGGGCCCAACGCTTTACCCAACGCAAGCCTGTCGCGCCACCTCGCCACCGATAACGAAAACGTGCGAAAGTTTCGAAGCTCTGAGCACTGCTAAACGATGTATGGTGTATGTAAGTGGCTTGCCGTTAACGTTCCACACAACGTACTTGCTGTGGTGTAGTGGTTGGCGCCACGCGCTGAGAAGTGAGAGGTTGCTGGGTCGATTCCGTGTAACTGATTCTTGCCTGGAAAATTTATTCTTCGCAATTTCTTTGTAAATACTTTTCAACGTTACATTTGTAACCAAAATACGTCAGCGGAGTCGTGGTGAACCCCCTCATAAAACACTGTTGTGTTAGAAAAAGTGTTACCTCGCAGGCGGCGTTAAAACGGGGATCACCACGGAGCAATTCCTTGGCTGCTATAGCGCCTATGTTAAATGATGCCCCAAGGTGAATTGTTGAACCCATTTGGAGCTTCCCCATTGCCCTCTCGTAAAAACGTCTCAATTTTAAAGGAAATAAATGCGTGCGATAGCGGTTGCTTTATCGACCACCTTACCGTGGCTCGTGAGCAAGATTCATATTAGCTATTCATATTAGGGGAGGCTTTCCACGTACTCAAGTAAGCCGCTTTCTTATTCGTCTCGAAAAGCGCCATGGTAGTGGAAAGACATGAATGAGCCCATTGCTGACCCACGAGCAAAATCGCTCGTGTACCATGGCCGATCATCCTCGATCATTTAGTACGATGGCAGATCATCCTCAGCTCTACCGTTATATCATTGTACCGACACCCTTATATCACACGTTATCACTTCAGACAAGCTTTCTTATAATACGTAGGAGTAGATGCAGTTCGGTTGCTTAAATGTAGAGCAGCCATCGTGCACGACGAGTATGAATAACACTTGAGAAATTTTTCAAATTGGTGTCATACGCTGTTTTTGTTCTAGCGGCTGCCGTGTGGTTTGAATGTAAAAATGAGTCGTTATTGCAAGGAGTATGAGGGTGCGAAGGATTCTGAATTGCAGGGCAGGCAGGAAGATTTCGATGCAGTGTCCTCCATCGCCTCTGCCATTGGTTGACTCTGTAAAAAAACAAGTTTCCAATGAAGAATACAGTGAAAGTGAAGCGATCGATGACGCGCTAATCGCACTTGCCTGGTTTTAAATGACGATAGTAAACTGTGTTTGCATCCGAAGGAGCTCTTCACGGCCTTGACCTTGGACCCTTAAGCATTCAACTCTACATCAATGTCGTAAAATGCTTGATTGATTTGTAAGATCTAACGCCCCAAGATCCCCATATGTATATCATAGACGCCATAGTGGAGGGCTCCGGAAATTTCGACCACCTGGGGTTCTTTAACGTACACCAAAATCATCTGAGCACACGGGCTTACAGGATTTTCCCCTGCATCGAAAATGCAGAAACCACAGTCGGGATTTGATCCAGCAACCTGCGGGTCAGCAGACGAGTACCTTAGCCACTAGACCATCGCGGCTGGGCATCATAAAATTATTAAGGATCGAGATGCCAATGCTCGCGTGTAATCACCAGTATCCACTTGCACATGGACGACTGGTTTCAAAGGTTTTCGATTCTCGTCACGCTGTGTTATTTCAATTTAACAAGGCTTCTGAAACATTCCTAAAAGAGCAAATATGAAAGCGGGCGATTTGACATCACATTTGATTATTACATTATCCGAATGCAGTCTGTAATCAACAGTAACAAGTCATCACAGATTTACTGCATCCAAAAAATTTATAGTGGTAAAGCTACATCTTCCGCTGTAATTTTAAGGTCTACCTAAAACCTTGATTAAACCTAACATGCGAAGCATTCTGTGCCGGTTCTTTGCTTCAAATATCACTGCAGAGTATAACTTGTGCCTGTTTTTATTTAACTAATACTAAACGTTCATTAACTTATATTTTGTAAATTAATTTTGTAAAATTTATTTTGATACGCGTCTGCCAACGTAAGGTGGCTCTAAACTCCGAGTTGAATTTAAGTCCTTACGTGCGTCTGTCCATCCATCCGACCATTCAGCGTCTGTCAGTTCATCCGTGCGTCCATGCGTCCATCTGTCCGCCCGTCCTTGTGTTTGTCTGCCTGTCCATCCATCCATTCGTACATCAAGTGAACACTATAAGCACCGCCATCTCGCATTTATGATCATATGTTCATCATATACAAGTACCGCCATTCAGCGGACATTCCAAAGACTACCTATTATTAGTACTACTACGACTACTTCTACTATTACTACATACATGAGGGACGCCTGACCCATGGCATAAGGAGCTTCACCCCTACGACGTATAATGATTTAGAATACTTGGTATACTACTGGATGGAAGAAGCCGCTCCACCAATATGATCTAGACACCGGAAAAAATCGGCGCTCATGGAACAAGTGTGTTAAGAAAAAGAGGGTTACGAGTGAAAGTACCTGGCACTCTACTATGGGAGAGCATAAAGCCATCCCGTAGGTCGCACACTTGATGAGGCCCTGTTGACAAATATTTGCCGTAAAGGACTTCACGACTAAATGTCGAGTTTCACGGATTATTTAGTGAGGGCTGTGTCTAGAAAAAAAAATGTTAAACAATTCAAAGTGCAAGGTACTCTACTATGGGAGAACAGAATGTCGTCCCGCTTTCAGGATGCACGTGAAAACCATTAACGGTGTGCATAGAAAAAAAGTTTAATGATTTCAAGTACTTCATAGTCAACGAGAGAGCAGTGAGCTGTCCCTAAAAAAATGCCGAGACAGATGGCTTGGACGGCACTCATTAAACAAGAGTTCACATTTACCGGCAGTGTTTTTGCTATAGTTGCAACGGAAGTGCCCATTTGTGCCCAGACATTTTTATCCCTTGAACATGAAATTTTTCTCGCAGTGTTTTTTTCTTTCTTCTTTTGGAATGCACGCGAATTGGTAGTTAGCTAACAGCACCTCGTTTTCTTTCATATATCTTTGTTCGGTTGACCTAAAAGAGATTTGTGGGCTCGTTGGAACACGTTGGTAACTTAAGACCGGTCTGCTATGCAGAATCTTCAATTCATGCTTTACATGGGCAATGTATCTTATTATTTTAATTTCACTGGCCAAATAAATGGCCCAAAAAGGTTGTGACCACATATCATGATATTTCCCTTCTAGATTATTTAACTCTTCAATGTGTCTAACGCCCACGTCCAATCTCTCTTCACTTTCACCCACCTGTGCCAGACCCATTTGTGAGGTTTCTTGTTGAACGAAGAACCTATCAAATAGAGAACGTTATAACGCTGCTCCTTTGGTTTATCTGAGAACGGGTACCAGAAAGTGGGTGCACCCACTGTCGCAGCCCCCGACAAACTGACCTTGGCTTAAACTATCAATGTACCAAGCTTGTTGGATTGAAAACTTCGATTGTTGTGAGCCGCGTTTGAACTGGACGGCGTCAACTGCTCGTGCCCATTAACACCAGGCGTTGCGGCCCATTGGGGTTCGGATTGTGCGTTTGTCGTGCAGAGTTCAGCGGCAGGGAAGCGTGCTAGAAGTTGACATGCTGCAAATGGTCCTTGGGGAAAGAACTATCACTCAACAAAGCAAAAGTTTCTTTTAAAAATCCATCATCTTAAATGCTCATTTGCGTACATTTGTAAATGAAACGTCCAGTGAAACATTAGAAACATGTTGAGGTTGGTTGTGACGTATACATATTTTGTACAGAATGGTGAGGAAGAATACTGATCCTTTATGTAGTTTTCTTTTTTTTTGAGAGGGGGGGGGGTCATAAGTCACCGTACTCTGGTATCGTGGGATGGCATTGCATGTGTTAAAAGAGAAGGTAGGCAATAATGTGGAGAAATTTGTTTTTTTTTCTTGCGCAATTTGGAATCCAAGGCTTTATCCTGACCAAAATCAATCATTTGTTTGTTTCAGGGTGCCTTATTTTTGTCTAAATTGACATATTTCAAATCCTGTGTGGCGGTCTGCGACACCCTCGTTAGTTACGTAGCAAAGAATTCTTCGCGGATTAAGCATCAAGTCAGTACGGAAAGGTTGCAGTTTGCAATCTGGAACGCAGTGGGCACATTTGAATGAATGGAATGAAAAAACTTTATTTCGGTCCTTCAGGACGCGCTTAGCGCATAGCGGGCGTCTCCCACGTAGGGACCGACAGGGAGTACCTGGCGGCCGCTTCGTGGGCCTGCTGGACGGCCCATCGCTGGTCGGCGAGAAGTGAGCTCCTGAGGGACCTCTCCCACTTGCTTGAGGTAGAGTCGGGAGGAGTTGTTCTACACTCCCAGAACATATGTTCGAGTGTCGCTGTGTGTCCACATGATGGCATGTGTCGCTGGGGTATGCATCGGGATAATAACGTGAAGCGTGTGGGGTTGGGTACGTGTGTGTCTGTAATAGGCGTAGGGTTAATGCCTGCGGTCGGTTAAGTTTCGGATGTGGGGGTAGAAAAATGCGGCGTTCCAAGTAAAAGTGCTTTGTAATTTCATTGTACGTAATTGGTGCATCCCGATTGGTATCCAACCCAGCAAGATGAGGTTGGCCTGTGGCAGTGCGGTCGGTAAGGTGCGCGCGCTGCATCGTGGGCGATATCGTTTGAGGTTGAATAGGCACCCAGCACCTGGCCGAGATGGGCGGGGAACCAGATGACAGTGTGGTGCTTCAGGGCACTCGGCGTGGTGGTCTGTAATAGCCGTGAAGTGGCGTCCGTAACGTAAAGAGACGGTCCAAATTTTTGTATGGCCCAAATGTCAGCAAGGCACTGCTGCTCTGTTATGGAGTAGTTCTATTCAGCAGCCGTAAGAGCACGACTAGCATACGCTATAACTCTTCCCCGTCAAGTGGCATCCCACTGTAAAAGAACTGCACCAATGCCATGGCCGCTCGCGTCGGTGTGCAAACATGTAGGTGCGTTCTCGTCGAAATGGCACAGAACAGGGTCAGACGTTAAAGAAATTTTGAGGGTTTGAAAGGCACGCTCGCAGACATCGTTCCAAGCGAAAGTTGATAGGGATGTGAGCACCTTGTGCAGTGGCGACGGGATGGCAGCAAAATGACTAAGGAAGTGGCGGAAGTAGGCTCAGTGAAGGCTGCATAGTTTACCCATACTGCGGTGATTGCTGAGGAGGTGACGCTGCAACCACCTGAGCGTACGTCGGTTTTGGAGTGGTATGCGAGCTCGGGACGTGCTCACGCGTTATTGACGCTAGTGCCTCCCTCACAATGTTGTGGAGGCCGCCTGCAGAAGGCGTCATGCGGAGCTCACAAGATGACGAGGTGGCCTGGAGCTGCAGCTCCTCGCGGATCATGAACCGTATCAGCGCACGGAGCTCACCGTCACGCATTGGCCTGATATCTGCTGTTTCAGGTTGTAAACATATCAGTTGAAGGTCATCGAGTCGCTGACACGTACTGATGATATCGGCGACCGTGGTCGGGTTCTTTGCCGCCAGAGCGTTAAATGCGACGGCGCCTATGCCCTTGAGCAGGTGGCGAACGCGGTCATGTTCCGCCATCGAGCTGTCGACGCGACAGCATAGGGCAAGGACATCTTCAATGTACGAAGTATAAGACTCGCCGGAGTGCTGGACGCGTTCAGCAAGCTTCCGTTTGGCGATGTCTGCACGTACAGAAGGGTTGGCAAATATCTGACGGAGCTGCTGCTTATAGATAGGCCAGTCTGGGAAATCCAGTTGATGGTTGAGAAACCATGTCTTAGCGACACCCGTCAGATAGAATGGTACGCGGGACAGCTTGACAGAATCATGCCAATAGTTAAGCGCACTCACACGGTTGTACTCATCCAACCAGTCTTCAACGTCTTCACCGCGAAGGCCGGCGAACATCGGTGGATCTTTTTGAGGGGTGGTGACAGTTCAAGAAGGCATTCCCAAGGGTGCAGGCGGGGTGGATGGAGCCGTGTTGTTGTGCTCGTCTCTCGACATGACCGTAGGCTGACTGCGCAGACGGCTACCCGACCGGAGTTCCAGAGATGGTTCGTAGTCGAAGATAATGAAAAAGTGCTGCAGGGAGAGGACCAGGGGACCGGAAAGCACTCTCCACCACTTGTAAGGCAACGTTTTTGGCTGCAAGACACTTCTTTTACTTGCCGAGCTTCTGCCCCACAACACAGGTCAGATTGATGATGATAAGTATGTTCATATAAAATGACGCGTATGAATAATGCTCACAATATGCATAGGTGAAGTATAAATTTAGGCTGTGGTTTATCTTACATTTCGCTAAATGGTTGATTGCCAGATTTTTTGGTCGACTTCCGTAAATGGGGGCGTATCCGTTCAATTCGCTAACAGGGCTTGTGCATGGTTAGATGATATGGGTCACGAAACTTGGAGCGAAGGGTATTAAAAGCGTGTTGCCACACGTACCAACGCCTGCCGACGACTGAATCACCACATGTTGGGAAGGGGAATAAAAACGAAACTAAAACTCAACAGAATTTTTTGGAAGTAGTGGTATGTTATAAATATAAAAGATAGCCAGAAATTTACTTTGCAGTTTATCTCACACCTTACTAAATGGTTCATTGCCTTAAATTTTGGTCAGGTGCCATAAATGGGGTGAAAGAGGAGAAGGGGATATTCGGGCTATCTGATATCAGAGCCTTTGTTCACTTCGGCGCATTCCTGGGTCAACGAGACATCGCTCAATTTTCCGTGATGGTATTGGGCGAAATTTCCCCAGTTTATTTATTTGCTTATGTGCACTGGGATGACTAGTGAGAGCTTAGCTAGGCCCCGGAATGTCGGCGCTTGTTTTGGTTTCAAGAAACATGCCACCCTCATAGCGTTTGCCGGGTTGCCACCAAAGATATGGTTGAACGGAGTGACGTTGATGTCACTCCGTTCGCATTGGTAGGCTTTCACAGGTTTCGATGTCACTCTGTACGCATTGGTAGGCTTTCACAGGTTTCGAAAATAAAAATTTTGATACCACTGCAAAGAGCTTTTTTGTTCATGTCGTCCTAATCTGATTTTTTTTAAATATAAATCAAGCGAAGCGCGGGAAGTGCTGGTTTTGAGTTCGTTGCGCTTGCCTCCACTCATTTTCATCACTCGCTTAGCGATATTACAAGTTGGATTGCACTCAGTTATCTCGCTCGATTGGCGTGTCGACTACGGGAAAGATAAAGACAGCAAGTTATAACGGAAGCCTCAGTTAGTTATAATGAGCAAGTCAAGCACGCGTTCGACAAAGATGTCTGAATTAGCCAACAGATGTTTTTCACGGCTTTGCAGAGTGTTAACCTGGCAAATTCTAGCTCCGCGACGTTTTTTTTTATTTCTTTGAGGAAAAGGCAGAGCACGCGTATTTGTACCCATTACTCAAACAGGTATTGATTTTGAACGAGTACATAAGTAAACCCAGTTATCAGCAAGCCTGACTGGACACACAAAAGTGCAGTGTCGTTAGACTAATTGGTCAAGACGACAGCCAAGGTGCTGTCAGCAAAGTGCGTTCAGTGAAAGGCTTGAACTCGTGTTTGCTCGGCTACATAGTTCTTGCTTCTTCTACTTTTAGAATGTAGTTCAAATGATGTCAAGTAAATATAGGCTCCTTCGTTTTTATAAAATTTATGTAGTACCGGTTTGAAACTTTGTGAGTCTTTACTTATTTATCATTGAAACACATGCGATGAACTGAATGCTTCTCAAAATTAATACAGGAAATGCAGCTGGAGCCAACTTTTTGACGAAATAACTTTTGTTCGTACAAGCAACGCTGTTGCCCTGACGATTGAGCAGTCAACTTGGCGAGATGCTCTTTCCAGTGACATTCTTTTTGCGTATTTTATGGTAGCTTGAAGCATATCTGTGGATCTGAACTTCAGTCTCATTTAGTACTTAAGTTCTGTCACAAAACGACGTTCGTCGTTCTAACAAACATGATCGAGCCAAGTACGACATGTCCTATTCGTGATTATTAATAACTTTTGCATTATTCAGATATTATGGGTTCAGTGTTTGCTCTTATGTTCATATGTCAGTTGTAAATTGAAGCTGCTTTTAGAGATTGTTACTTTCACACGACGTGGTATGTCTCCGTTTTTCCGACAAAAAGCTAATTTTATTTGTGTCGGTCGAATTTGGTCTTACTGAGAAATCAGTTGGGTCAACGTTTGCCACTTCAGTATAAAATGATCGAAAAAAAAAACTAAAAAAATGTTTAGCGAGCGGCCACATCACCCAAGTGTTCAGCGGACCTTCAAGAAGGCCCGAACACATTCCACTTGCATGCGAAGTGATGATGATGATCAAAACTTTAGTATTCCCAAAAGAGGAGACCACACGAGAGGTCAGTTACGCTGCTTCGAGGAGGTCGAAGTGAGAGAAAATAGCTTCCACGCCACTCTCTTCCTATCGGTGTTTCGTCCTTTCGTTCTATTTGATGACCTCACCAGTTACGTCATCATAGAAATGTTCCGTTTGTGATTTATTTGTTTAGTTAGACGCCCGGCAGCCGCCAATGGTAAAAGAGGTGCTGCCACTGCGCATAACCACGGGAGAGCGCGTACGTGGGAGGTATGAGGAGCTTCCGTCTCCTGGCTAAACTAGTGCACGTATTGTGTCAATAGCCGCTTTAGTTGACGCCTACTGCATTCGCTGGTGCACAGCTGGCATCCCCTCACATTTGATGACTGGTGAATGCGACCCTCTAAGCAACGAGACGCTGCACTCTACGGTTGTCAAATTGACATTCTGAATGTTGTTGTCTCGGTGTAGTAGTTTTCCACGATTGGGCAGCTTGAGTTTTCGAACTATTACGGCATTATGCTCACGAACAGTTGCGTCACAATTTCATTTGCAAAGCTTTTATTTTGCTAATAAAACAACCTTGCTTTCTTAATCTTTCTAGTTCATATTCCTCTTTGCTCGCGAATGCAATTAACATGCCATAAAGCGGAATAAAATTGCGCATTCGTAACGGCACAATAAAGGTCAGCAGCTTGAAAAAAATCAATTTCGCACCAACTAGGCCAAATGAATAACGTCGCTGCCGCTTCGGTTGTGACGTCATATTTTGTTATTCTTTATTTTTTTGTTATTAGTTGTCCTCTTCATACGTAGATGGTGACGGTGACAACGAGCCGCCAAGTACTAAATACATGGTCATCTATGAAATTTACGCTACCAGTTCACATATATCTTGCAGTAGTCACCAGTACACGTGTCAACAGAGCGAGCGACAAAAATATGTGCTCCAAGGTAGATTCAAGAGATGATACAACTAATATAATCACGCAATCTTTTGTTTTATTTTCTTTTACTTCCTTTTCGGTGCTTCGCCAGGAGTTTTTCAAGTTATAAGAAGAACGTGGTGACATGTGGGTGACAGTGAAAAGGTTGACAGTGCGTATATGCTCCAGCGTGGGGCGCGCGACGGCTACACACTCAAAATCAATGTGATTCTTTTGGTTCCTCGAAGGAACCATGGAGTATGCAGAAGAGGTGCTATGCCTACCTGAAGAACGAGCAAGTGCTTCAGATAAGTCGTTGCTTATCGGTGTTAGCGCGTGGATGACAGCGCAGTGATGGCAATAGCTTAGAACGCTTGCTTTCCTGGGATGCGTGCACGTTCGAGCACGTCGGCAACATAGGGACCTGTGATGCCCAATTCTATGAGGTTATCTTCTAAAAGCCACGCACGAAAACTGGGCATCGGCAATGTGTGGCTTGTGGTAATTTTACTTCTTTTACGGTTCATTGTGAAAATCTCCGAATTTCACGCAAATATATATATATATATATATATATATATAGATATATATATATATATATAGAATTAACTTGCAGATAGCACATAAGAAAAGGATCGTATTTACTAACGTTTCGGCCGTGGCACGGCCTTCGTCAGAGTAGTCTGACGAAGGCACTTACTCTGACGAAGGCCGTGCCATGGCCGAAACGTTAGTAAATACGATCCTTTTCTTATGTGCTATCTGCAAACAAGTTAATTCATATAGAAAATACCCGGACCTGTCGTGCCTTCCCTTCAAGTTCTATATATATATATATATATATATATATATATATATATATATATATATATATATATATATATATATATATATATATATATATGAAGTGTCCAGGAAACCTTGCCCACGTTGTAGAAGAACTCCCAATAATTTAGCTGGAGGTACCTGCCACTTTTTTAGTTTTTAGACATGGTGAAGAGCTTGCTTGTTGAGCGAGAGTATATCGCTACTAAAATCTGCAACCAAGATATTAACTTCTGAAGCTTAGTCCGCGATAAGTAGGTGATGTCGACCCCCATGTGTGGTCACTAGACTTTACCTACTAATGCATGCATGCCTTAACGATTTTTTTAAAAAAACTTTCATGGTGAATGACGTACCCTGTTACTACTTTCAAAGGGTATTTAGCCGAGAAGCTTAAATAATTTGTGGCGTAATTTTGTGAGCATATTGCGCTGATCTTGGTGCATGCTTTAGAAGATTGCAGGATTTACCCACCATTTTTCGTAAGCGTTCTTTTAGAGAAGTTAGCTTTCCCATAGAAACAAATTCTATTCGTCAGCAGGAGCGTCCCCTAAAGTTGAATCAATTTTTTTGTTAGTAAAATCACGACGAACCATGCCGATCGCTATTGAACAGCACAGTAGTTGAGTGTGGAACTTCGTAACCAAGCATAACGAAAGTGCACAAGAAATGTCGCTACCTAATAGTGTTTTCACGAAAATATTTTTAAAAATTAAATGTGTTACAATAGCCGCGGGCTATCTCAGTGCCGAAGCGGATTGCACAGCTCATGTAAGAAGACGCCCGCGGTGAGGATCTCAGCGAGATACCGCAATGGCCCCACCTACACAAATCCCCTCACACTCACACACATTTTCATCTTCAAAAACCCGTTTTTTTTCTCTAACTTATTACGCTCAGCTAGAATCCTTCATTATTCTAAAAGTTTATTGGCTCTCAACGTTGCTAAAGTTAGGCTGATAATGTCTTCTTTATCAGTTTTTTTTTATTGGAGTTTAGTAACATGTCAACGCTTGACATACTGTTGGTGGCAGACGGATGTCGCTGTGCCCTTTCAAGTACACAATGTAAATAAGTGCTAGAATGGTAATAAACGTTTAATAATCAATGAATCATCAACTTGCGTAAAATAGTGTCGACATTCCGATTTGATATCCGAATGTCGCTCAGGAAGGCACAACTGGATGCTACATTATTATTATTGCCTCTTTCCCGCGCAGGTCGATATCTCAGAGGAATACTCACATGACCCAACTGTCTCTTATGCTCTTGACAACTCGTTACGATACATTCATTCCATCGTACGAAGCCACCTAGAGGCTATTGACAGACTACACAGAGACCAGCTGAAGCCATCATCGCTTCGGGGTAAGTAGACGCCCAGCCTGTTCTTCTCTTTCATATCTTTTCTCAGGTGCACATTGGCGGTGTGCGAAGACGAGCCGAGACTTTGACGACGGCTTTGGCCGAAGAGAGTGCCGCCTAATGAACCGCACCGCCCCCCCCCCCCCCCCAGGGCGAACCCTGATTGGTTGTGCCATGGAAGATAAGTCCCCCCGAACGTGGCTACCAGAGCATTTATATGTTAAGAGCCTGACGCCACTAGTGGCGTTCTTTTTTTCGTTTAGTATGGTCCACATGGTCGTTACCGCTTTCTCTTTCCTCGGGGCACATTTGTCATTCCTATATACCTCAATTGTTACTACAATTTATAGCGGGAACGATTAAAGCTTACTGTAACGTGAACTGTTTCCCTTTTTGGGACGTTAAACCACACAAATCAATCATGAACTGTTTCCCAGCTATCTCGCAGCGCTATTCTGGCAATCTGGACCCATGATGAAGTGAGTGTAACGTGCGTACATATTAAACATTTTGCGTAGCATTCTGTGTAAATCTCGCGGCTTCGACTCGCGACACTTGCGGCCTCATTTTGGTGGAGGGAAATGGAAGAAGCGTTGGTGCACCGATTTTATGATAGATGTCAAACAATGTAAGCTGAAGCTTATGACCCCAATAAGTTGGTTACACCGCGCATGCCAAAGCCGTGACATTACTTCGAGGCGACTGACACTATCGTTGTATATCAACGCCTCTAGTCAACGGGCACCTCTAAATTTTTGGTGCTAATAAAGAAACACAGGTTGACGCAGGTTGCGAAAAGAGGTTTTAAGAAACCTTGTAACAATTGTTTATGACCAAGAAAATGCTTAGTTTGAAGAAACATCATGCTTCAATGGTCCCCATATTTTTAGTACAATTGGCCTGCCATGGTGGTCTAGTGGCTAAGGAACTCGGCTGCTGACCTGTAGGTCGCGGGATCATATCCCGGCTGCGGCAGCCGCATATACGAAGGAGGCGGAAATGCTGTAGGCAAATGTGCTCAGATTTGGGTGCACGTTAAAGAACCCCAGGTGGTTAAAATTTCCGGAGCCCTCCACTACAGCGTCTCTCATAATCATATGGTGGTTTAGGGACATTACACCCCACACATCAATTCTTAGCACAATTGGAACGACCCACCACCGATAACGATGTACTGATGTAACAATATTTATACCCGCGCATCTTTATAGCTGACTATGCCAGGCATTGCAGCGAATGTGCGTTAGTGGAACATAGGCTGGTGGAAACAAAACTTGTGCAATTTTTTTAACGATTGAATCAAGCCTTTTCATGCACGCATCAGACCTAATTAAGCCTTCTTTTAGGCGAATTCTTTTTGTACAGCAAGAAAGCAGCAGCACGAGTACATGCCCTCTAGAGAGGGGGCGCTAGCAGACGAGTACCCGCAACTATATTAATTGGAGGAATGACACCCCTAAGTTAAGCCAGAATGAAGCATAAAAAAGGGAGAGATGGGTATCAAGGTCTTAGAGTGCATCACTTCAACAACGCAATACAGCCAAACCAAGAATAAAGCGAACAGAACCGATCTTACTTTTTCTTCGACATCAAAGACCCGACCGCCGCATCCAGAGTATAAAAGTAAACATCCAAGAAGGCAAGAAATGGGACCTGATTAGCTTCTCAACAAATTTTTTTAATTTGATCGGATTTGTGACGCATTCAAACCGGGCCACACATCCTGTGGACTTGCTAACGCATGTGAAACTAAATGTGCGTACATGTGACGTAACGTTTTACAGCGAAGGCTGATATGCAACCACAACATGGCTCGCCGCATCGCCAGACAACTACGCATCGCCGTAGTTGTCCGCCGCCGCTGCCCACCGCCGCTGCCGGTGTCCGTAACCACGATCACACTAAATGTAAAAAGACTCAAATAAAAAACACAAAATATATGTGGTGGCGCAAAGTCATATTCGAACCGTGTGCCAGCCGAGTATTCAACTGCTGAGCCACGCTGGTCCTTGAGACTCGTTCGCAAACTTGCCTTAGGCAGGCTTGATGTCAGGAAAGGATTGGCGTTAGTATGAGTAATAAAATGTTTTAATATAGCAAAGGAACACCCAGTCATCGCACAATGCGAATCGCTTAACGAGTTTGTCGTCAAATGCTCCAACATTTTACAAAACACACTTCAGGCGTAATTCTTCGTCGTCGTCAGCCACTGAATCCAACGAAAAATATGTTTCAAGTGCTTAGCGGATGCCACGCTTCTCCGAAGAATGACGAAGGATAGCATTGTGAATGCCGGCCTACTATGCAGAAATCGTGAATATTTATGGTGTAGTCAGCATGTCTGCTTCTAGCATTTACCCAAATATTGTTTAGAAAAAGCTCTGAAAGGCCGCTCTTTATGCTTTCACTGTGACTGTGCTCTGCCTTGCGCGTAGGCCTGGCGTTTTTGTAATTTATTTGTTTTCCCGAACGGTAAAGGACACAGCGACCACTTTTGACAGCGTGAAACGTCGCACTTGACATGGTAAAAAAATACACCGCTTTTGTTCAACACTTGACGTCCAACGTGCTGTGGTTCTTCTGGCATCCACGTTCCCTAGTGTTGCGAATACGTGGGCACAGCTTTTCGAGAATATTCTGCCCACGTATTGGCCACATTGTTTGACGAATACTATCATTGCAACTAAAACTGGCTGGCGATTGTACTATTTCACGTCCTCAAGCTATTTTTTACATCGATACACTTTTTTTGCAGCAATTGTGCAAGAAAACTGGCCCGCAATCCTCACGTCCCGCATAAACTGCGCGATCTACATCAGTGTCCTAGAGGAGCTCGATATAGGGGCGTGGTCTGTAGGGCTCCCGTGGGACCCTAGTGAGCATGTCCAGACAAATTTCTCGCCGGAAAATGGGATCCAAGAACGTGACAGTGCCACAGGTATAGCTTAGTAGTATTGGTTCTAGAACTACCTGATTTCGCTGGTTGCACTTTCTTCAAATATTCTATCCAAACCTACTTGTGCACTACACACCTAAGGTAACTCCAAAAAAAAAACTACGATAAGATCTTTGCTGTGTTGATTTGAAAGGAGATAATAAAAGTCGAGAATGGATGTACACTCGGCACACATGGCATGCGCTATCGCCCTCTAATACACTCTCTTGTGTCGAAGAAGACGATTGTGTCTGACGCGCATACCTCAAACGAGTAGAAATGAACGAATCAAATAGAGGCATTACGATAATGGGAAATAAAGCAACAGCGTGGTCTATTGTAGTCACAACTATGCGTAAATAGCAAATATGCGTAATATTTGCTTTTTGATCGATGTTGTTCACAAGTATAAACGCCACCCCAGTTCAAGATGGCTGGACGTTCAGCATGTGCCTAAACTCTGGGGATGAATTGACACTCATGATTACGGAGTTAGGCAAGGAGAGCAGAAAGGTGGGTCTTAAAATTAACCTGAAGAAAACGAAAGTAATGTACAACAACCTCGGAAAGGAGCAGCGCTTCGAGATAGGTAATAGTGCACTTGAAATTGTAAAAGGCAATGTCTACTCAGGGCAGGTAATAACCGCAGAGCCTAACCACGAGATTGAAATAACTAGAAGAATAAGAATGGGGTGGAGACATTCGGCAAACACTCTCAAATTATGACAGGTAGATGCCACTATCCCTCAAGAGGAAGGCATATAACAGCTGTATCTTGGCGGTACTTAGCTGCGGAGCAGAAACCTGGAGACTTACAAAGAGGGTTCAGCTTAAATTGAGGACGACGCAGCGAGCAATGGAAAGAAAATGGTAGGTGTAACCTTAAGGGACAAGAAGAGAGCAGAGTGGATTAGGGGACATACGGGGGTTAAGGATATCATAGTTGAAATTAAGAAGAGGAAATGGACATGGGCCGGGCATGTAGCGCGTAGACAGGATAACCGCTGGTCATTAAGGGTAACTAACTAGATTCCCAGAGAAGAAAAGCGGGTTAGGGAAAGACAGAAGGTTAGGTGGGCCGACGAGATTAAGAAGTTTGCGGGTATAAATTGGCAGCAGCAAGCACAGGACGGGTTAACTGGCGGAACATGGGAGAGGCCTTTGTCCTGCAGTGGACGTAGTCAGGTTGATGATGATGATGATGATATATGCGAGAATGAAGCATAAAAAAGGGGAAGGGATGGGTACCAAGGTCTTAGAATGCACAACTGCAACACCGCAATACAGCTAAACCAAGAATTAAGCGAACCGAAGCTATCTCAATTTTTCTTCGACATCAAAGACCTGACACCCACATCCAGAGTATAAAAGTAAACTTCAAAGAGGGCAACAAGAAGACGCTGATGTGCTTCTTAACGAAATTTCTTAATTTGATAGGATGTCTGTCGCATTCAAACTGGGCCACACATCCTGTGGACTTGCTAATATATGCGCAACTAAATGTGCGTATACGTGTCACCTAATTTTTACAGCGAAAGCTGTTATGCAACCACAACACGGCTCACGCGCAGCGCCGTAGTCGTCCGCCGCTGCCGCCGGTGTCCGTAACCAATGCTGAAACCGTGTGCCAGCCAAACAGATTCAAACCGTGTGGCAGCCAAACATTCAACTGCGGAGCCACACTGGTAAGTTCTTGGTAGTAAATACTTCAAAACGGTTGCATTGCTTTAACCATTCACCATTTGGGGTTGCGTGAGCACCGACGGTTTTTCAGAACCGAATGGAAACAATACTGCATGGTCTGCCAGTTGTGCAAGTATACTTGTATGATGTGTAGGTCACAGAAAAACGAGGAAATTGTGACACTCTGCACAAGGTGTTCCAGCGGTTCAGAGAAACCAGTGTTAAGTTTCACCTGATCAAGTGCAGATTTCGTCTTCAGGAGGCTTCATGCTTCTGGATTTTGAACCACCTTCATTGTTGGACAATATTGTGTCATGACCTTTTTCTACCGCAGACTCTCTTCCCCACAGAC